>BMAO01031798.1:0-92027 GCA_019973975.1 Trichonephila clavata
TTGCGACAATTTTTTTTAAAAAATGGAGGTACGGGAAATTTTCTGTAGTTTTTAGATTTATTTAGTACATTTTAAGAAAAATATGCTAAAATTAAGAAGATAAAAAAAAATTATTATTACTAAAAAAATGGGTCACAAAATTGACAAAAAATAACATAAACGGGGCCCATTCTGTACCAAAAGTTTATGAACAAATTTTCAATTTTTCAATTCTGATGTGTTTCTATGTTATTCATTTTTGAAATGATCTTCAGGATGAGAGATATTTTAGTTTTTACAAAAACTAGAGCACTTTATCTTAGTTATTATGTGAAATTGCTTTAAAAAAACAGTGATTATGCTAACATAAGGGACCGTAAATTTTGTAATAAAACAGTGATTGATAAATCTGAAGGCTAAAACACTTCTACAATTATACAGAACACACACACAAAATTTCAGTTAATTATTTTCAAAACTTTCTGAGCAATCGCGGCTGTCTCCGTTTGAGCATTTTCAAAGAAACACATTTCCAGTAAAGCGCGTTTTAAATTATGACATATATCTTGCTTAAAGTAATGGCATCTGCTTTTACTAAAACACTTGTAGTTTTTGTTCTAGAGAACGGAAAATATTAAACTTGGTATTTTTATAAAGCTAATAAGTGGCCTATAAAATAAAATCACAAAAAATGTGTCAATTTTTGGCAAATTTCACAATTTTAGGGTAGTCGGATACCTTAAGAGATCATAAAATATTGGATCATTTACAGTCGGTTGTAGAGGGTAATATATGAATGCAAGATCCAAATACAGAACACGTTTTCGGGTGGGGGAAAAAACTCAATAACAATATAATTTTTCAGTGGTAAAAATGCATATTCATTAATTATTTAACAATTTAAAAATTAAAATTTATTTTATAAATGCATCATTATTTAATTTCATCAATAAATAATTGATTTATCATTGCAGTACAGAGATAAATAAAGAAAAAAATTTTATACCAGAAGAAATAGATTGATTCAAACAGAAATTATTCGTACAATAAAATGTGCTACAGTAACACTTAAACATCAATACTTCCATCTTAATTAAATTTAAATAATTTATCCGATTCCTAAGATTGGGATTGAGTATTTGTTTTTCAATATATACTCTTTGTTCTCTCAATGGAAAGTTCCGACATAACATTTCCGTACCTTATGTTAATTAATGAGTTTCTAGAAAACTTTTTTTGTTGCCAACACAACACAGACTTAAATATCATTGTAATACTAAAACGGCATTAAAATTTAAATGATTTTCATGTATAAAAAATAAAGGAAGATGATTTTGTAATTTTAATAAGAACAAACTCTTAATATTTATATAAAAATAATTATAGATTTTGTTGAAAACTTATAGCTTAAAAATAACCATTTCTTTTTCATCTCTCAGTTGCAAGAATTACATAGAGCCTATTAGAGCAAAACTAAAACAATAAAATAAAAAATAACTTGTAAATATTAACATACCTCGGGTGTAGTAAGCCAAGAAAAGTCGATAATTTTTCCTTTTTTGATATTCTTACTTGTGGCAGCAGAATCGGTTCTTTTCATTGTAAATGGCGGCAGGTTGAAAAATGGCGGTCAAGAATTCCACCGCATAAGACTTCGCGACTCTTTTATACAAGGTTAAGTGATTTACCTACCTGTTTTGGCGAGTTTTTAAAATATTAATATCATATTTCAATGTCCTTTTATTAATATTTTTAAATCTTTCAAATGAAGATTTTTTAGTGAGTTATATAAAAATTTAATGGAATGAGGACAAATGAAACTTCGTCAAAAAATTTATGTCTTCCACAAAGACAGTTTCAATCAAAAATGTTCAATTAAATATACTCAATCAAAAAAAATAGGGGGCTTAATACGTATTTCAGAGATAAGAAAACAAAAGCCTTTTTAGAATGCTGTAAATCTCACAACGCACAACTTCCAGCAACGATGACTAAAATGTTTATGACGAAAATTCCGGAAACACCATGGACAACATTTCAATTGAATATGGCGTTTTCTAAGAATTTGATCAACTGCGTAAGTATCCTAACAGCTAAAAATAGGTTACCAAGGCAACGAAGCCAGTGAGTGGGATGTTACTATGGTAACGATGCGCGGCAAAGATGCCCAAGGATTAGTTTTGCAGAAAGGTTACAGTGCCCTCATGCTTTACCTGGGAGCTTGGGAGGATCCAACAGGTCGTGATCTATCAATCTGTTGAATGTGGGGATTTTTAAAAATACACGAAAGAACACCCAAAAAATTTTGTTTCGATTATAGGGAATTTTAAGAGTAGATCCTAATTCGGGCGTTTTTTCCCCTCAAAGGATGAGAATGTTATTTAAAACACGAATATATAGTAAATCTATAATCTTTACTTTAGATGCGTGGGTGTTCAGTATTTGCATTTTGAATCAGCCATTCTCTATCGATCGCACTTGATAAAATATTAACTCAATTTTGAAGGGAAAAGGCTAATTTTTAAATAGCTTAAAATATCGTTTGTTCTTTAACGAAAAGTTCAATTTAATTGCTTTTGTGTGTGTGCATATACATTAATTAACGAATTCTAAAAATGGTTTTACTTTCAAAATTGAGAGATACAACCACTGTACCACAATGCTTTTCTCATTTACCTAGGATGCGGTCCACAAATTGTTCGATGTTGCCCATTTTATTATTCATTTCACCATTGGCAAACCAAATTCACTGATTTTTAATCACACGGCAACGTTCTCGGAACCGAATTCCAAAGCCAACTGATAAGAGATTAGATGTTTTTGTATGGCGTTTGTAGGGGTGGAGGGTGAAAATAGCTTGGATAAACACACAAAATTGGCTAATGCCAGAGGCTATTCTGTGGGTATTTCAAAGTCAAGTTTACCTGTTTTCTTTCTACGAAACATATGAAACCACCGTCTCTCTTTCATTTCACACCCCCTCTTAGATCTCGCCTGCACGGCTGGTGTTATCCATATTTTGTTCATTCCCAGAAGGAAAATCTTTCCGTGTCTACTTGCGACCACTTAAAAAAAAAAAATGGAGATATGGGGATTTTTTGAAGATTTTAGATTTGTTTAGTACATCTTAAGAAAAATATGTTAAAATTAAGAAGAGAAAAAGAAATTATTATTACTAAAATGGGAAAAATTGGTCAAAATTTATAAAAATAACATAAACGCGGCCCACTCTGTACTAAAAGTTTATGAACAAATTTTCAGTTTTTCAATTCTGATGTGTTGCTATATGTAATTCATTTTTTTTTTACCTTCAGGATAAGAGATATTTTAATTTTTACAAAAACTAGAGCACTTTATCTTACTTATTATATGAAAATGCTTTAAAAAAACCAGTGATTATACTAACATAAGGGACTGTAAATTTCGAAAAAAACAGTGATTGATAAATCTGAAAGTTAAAACATTCTACTATTACACAGAACATACACAGAAAAAATTCAGTTAATTTTTTTCAAAACTTTTTTAGCAATCGCTGTCCCTGTTTGAGCATTTTCAAAGAAACACATTTCGAGTAAAACGCGTTTTAAAGTATATGACATCTTACTTAAAGCGTAATGGCATCTGCTTTGACTAAAACACTTGTACTTTTTTCTCCAGTGAACGGAAAGTAATAAACTTGGTATTTTTATAAAGCTAATCAGATGGTCTATAAAATAAAATCATAAAAAATTTGTCCATTTTTGACAAAATTCACTATTTTAGGGCATTCGGATACCTTAAGCGATTTTTGTTTCATGTTAAGAGAAAAAATGCATGAAGACACAGTAGTAAGTATATTCCGTCAATTTCCTCTCTGAATATATTAATGAAAAATGATTTCATAAATGAATTAGTGGCAAAGAAAACAGGCAAAAAAACTATATTTTGTTTTTCATCTACACAGAGAGAAAACCATAAATCCACAGAGAAAAGGTAGAGAAAGTGACAACACCTCAAATTACTGAAAATAAATCACAGTTCTTTCGGCTGAGAAACTCAGCAAACAATGAAACAGTGTGTTTCATTGGCCAACTAATTTTTATTATCCAACAATACGCACGAGCTCCCGAATTATACACACAATAGAATCTCAAATCCACATGGACGTGGGACCCTGGTGGTCAATGATCGTGAATTCGTAGCCGGTGTTGTCCAGTCGAGAGTTTGTCCATCCGGTGTTGTCCAGCTTCTGCTACTGAAGACCCGTCGTGGCACAATGCCCTCATTGGAGAGTGAGGTGCTACAGTTTGGGTCAGCCTATGACCCGTGGGTCAGACACTGACTCACGCAAGCTTTTTAATTGACCCACGATTGCTAGGCAACCACTTGTTGGTTTACGCGAGTTTGTTAATATTTTCTAATTTGTGTGGATTATTTATATTCTATTTGTATTGTTTCAAGCACTGCATTGACACAAAAGCAATTTAAACGCCTTCTATAACATTCAGTTTTATCTCATAACAGTTCCAAAGTTACGCAATTGACAACAAATGTACATGCAAGTATCTGAAATAAAGCAAAAGTATTTACAAAATATCAAATAAAATGTATAATTTTAATTACATTTTGTTTGTTGAAACAAAATCGACAAAAATCAGAGCAAATAACCATATTTAAAGCACTTTTGTAAGTTTATGTTCATTCAGTGTTGGATTAAACTACGTGGAGGTAGAGGCGGATTAAGCGGCTAGCCGAACTGGCGGCCGCCAGGGGCCCCGAGCACAAGCAGGGGCCCCAAGCTGATAGACTTCAGTTATAAGTTCAACGTGCAACAAAAAAATCTTATACTGATATTGAAAACCCAATGATTACCCACGATTTGAATCGTACAACAATTAGTGTTGCCCTCATATATTGCATGTAATCCGTTTTTTTTTGGGGTTTTTTTTAAAAATGTTTTTCTGAATTTTGGTCTTTAATATGTTTTCGGTTCCAAGTTTTTAAAAAGTTGATCCCAGATTTCTTAAATTAAAATAATGATCCCAGATCTCAGACTATAAACAACTACCAATGTTTAGTTCTTTGGAAAGAATTTAGTATTTGAAGGTTCGTGATTTATTGTTATCTGGATTTTTGTGTTTATATTTTGAGAATGTGGGGAAAGAGATCGAAGCAGTGTCGGATTAAACGACATGGAGGCCCCTAGGCAATTGCCTACTCCTCCTAACGAGTAATCCGGCAATGGATTGAAGTATTTTGTAAATTTAGCATCTGTTTTATTTCAGTCAGCATGACAGAAATAGCGAAATATTTAAGTGAGATTGAAATTCCTCTAAATTGATGAATGAATCAAATAGTGAAATAGATGAAAGTAATTTTTCGAAAAAAACTGTAGAGCAGCGTTTCTTAAACTGTGGGGTGCACCTCCCCCGAGGGGGTGGGTGGGCGTGATAACCCTACGAGGGGGGCGCAAGCATATGGAAAATAGAAGATTTAAAAAATTAGTTTACTCGACATGAAGTAAAGCAAAATACTTTCTGACATAAAAAAGCACACATTACATTGATATAATTTATACATATCATCTGGCGATATTCCGTCATCGAAAATAAAAGCTCCTAGCTACAGGGGCCCCTTACATGTGTAAGCAAAAAGTCGTAAATTATTATCAATGGTCTCTTACCATTGATAACATTTTACCAGCTATTTTACGTTTATAAAATAGTATGTCATTGGCTTAAAACGATATAAGTTTTCCGTGTGAATTCTGAATCTCAAGAAACGCAATAAGAAAAGTTTAAAAGCTGGTAAAATTACTCAAAATAATGACAAGTGGTGTGATCTTTGAATGTAGGAAAAACTTCTCATTCAAAACGGATCGACAGAAAGATCGTTTGAAGTGAAATACAGATAACACTTAGGATGGAACAAATTCATTCAGAATGTTATTTGCCTGTAAATGACACAATAACCCCTTCGTCTATTGATTGATTGACTGTAATAAACGTCGCACTAGCTAGAAGCTACAGGAAGGCTTGGTCTTAGTCGGAATTTTTTCAGAGATGGTCCAGTGAAAGAGAATATTATATTTTATTTATACCGGTTCTCTTTTATTTCTGTAACAACCAAAAGACTGGACGTACAATTATGGTGAGCAAGGGCTCAATAACTGCTACCCGTTCCGAGAAAAGATAGGACCATAAGCGCCAGAAGTCTTCCGTCATCCTCCAGGTCTATAGTTAATTATTATTTTTTAAGGAGTATCAATGAGAGTTCTCAACGTTGGTCCTCTGGGGGAAGGGGGCGGGGGCGTTAAAGAAGAATTTCGGCACATTGGACAAAAGCAGGATCAAGATTTATGACAGGCTTAAGGACGAATGAAAGAATGGGACAGAATGACCCTGAGAAAAAGACCCCTTTTCGAAGAAAACTGAGGAAATTTTGCGTCAATTTGATTTTCGAACTAATTTCTTTTAGCTTCCTACTCTTATACAGACAAATCGGAGAACCGTCTTTAAACAACAAAAAAGGTAACTATATTCTCATTTTCAAATTCTTTTTTGATTCTTAAGATTTAATGTGCAGGTATTTTAATCATTGTGTAAAATAAAGTGAAAAAAAAATATTTTGTCGCATTTGTATGTCATTACTATTTTATTTATTTATTTATTTTTCGTATTACTACATAAATACATATAACTGTCATCAGTTTCTTAGAATATTTTCATGATGATTAACATATTTAAATGTGTTTTCGTAGCTTGAATCTTAAAACATTTTCGATTGGCATTGTTATTCAAATGAAAAAATATTATTTGCCTCTCGTATAAAAATAATTTCTTGAGTCAGTTATAAAAAGTGATAGTAGTTCATTTAAAATACAAAGCATTAATGAGATTTTGAGTACATCCATTAATTATTTACCATACTTAAAAGAATCCTAACACACACAATAAATCGAAATTGAAATAAAAATGTTATTATATTTATTGTGTTGATTTTTTGTTTGTAATCCTAATGTATTACGATAATTTTGTTTAGTAATATATGAGCCAATCTATCATTTCTAAATATTTAATGAAAATTGCTTCAAACTGTTAAAAGAATTTTCAAAGAAAGAAAGTATATTAAGTTTACTTAAAAATACACTTTTCTTTCTTTTTATTGGTAACGTGAAATAAACGCATAATTTTTCTAATATACTTTAAAACTGCTAAGAGAACCATTATTTTGTAAGATTAAATTTGAAAAGCACAAATTCTTTTTTTTTTCTTTTTGTATTTATTGCCATTTTAAGAGTGATTTGCTGGCGATACTCTTTTGATTAAGATCTTTTGTCCAGACAATTTGAAAGGATATTCAATGCAATCTAATAATTAAAAATACGTATAACTAATTATAAAAATACATAAAAGTCGTATAATTACTTTAAAAAGCATAATTTCTTTAAATAAATAATAAAGTTAATCAAACTTCTAATAAAATTAATCAAATTCATCTATAACTATATTTAAAATCTTTAAAAAAGTCAACAATGCCAAAACTATAGCAGAAATTTCTTATAAAAAGCATTTAATGAAATGTTTATTTTTACAGAACAATAATAAATGTTGACAAATATAGGTTCTATTTTTTAATTGCTCCTAGTTTAAAACTATTTAAAATGGTAGCAAAATGTATTACAGAAATAAAAATATGATAAACACAATTTATAAAGTAGATAAGAGAGATTTCAAACAAAATAGAAATGTGAAAAGTTATTCAATATGTAGTAAATTGTTTAATTTTGAGAAAGGGAACTTTGAATGTAATTAAGATATAAATTTAGTTGAAAAATTGTAGATTTCTTTTGTGATATATCCTGGCGTTTGTCAAACAGTTCTAAGTTTTCTTAGAAATTTCAAATTATTTTGGAAATGTTTTATTGTTCTGTTTAGTCACAAGTATTAAGATTTTTGAAAAAACAAACAAGTATAGTAATAATACTAAACTAGAATGCGTAAAAAACATTTGTATTAAAGTTAATGTTTTATTAACTTATATTTAGAAACTCTTTAAAAGGAAACTTTACAAAAATCAAGAGTATTATAATTGTTTTTCTAAAAAATCCCACAGTTTTTTAAAAGAAAACCTTAGAATTTTTGAAAGCTTACTTTTGGTTGAGATATTTTAATAATTTTGATTGTAAGTGTAATCCGGAAGCTAAGCTACGTTTTGTTCTAGAAATTGAACTATGATTTCTGTAAAAGAATTAAACAAAATATGTGTATTAAATCAAAAATTTCATAATTCTATCAGAAAATTTGAAAAAAGATGAAATGTAATTTTATAAGAGTTTGGAGAAAAAAATTTATACTTTAGAAATTTTAGCTAAATTTAGACTGGATATTAAAAATTGCAGAGGGCAATCATTTGATAATGCGTCTAATATGTCCGGGCGGTACTCAGGTCTACAGACACGTATTAAAGAACACAGTTCAATCACAGTTTATATTCCTTGTGCCATTCATTCTTTAAATTTAGTAGGAAATTTAGCAGCAGAAAGTTGTAGCGATGTAATTAAATATTTTATGCTTGTACAGAAATTAGTCAATTTTTTTTCTGTGTCAATCAATCCATTGCTGGCGAATTTTAAATAAAAATCTGGAAAGGAGTAAACATGCAATATCTGTGAAAAAAGTTTCAGATACACGAAGAGCAGATGCCGTACGAGCTACAAGACTTGGTTATACACACATAGAAGAGGCCCGGGCTGAAATCCGTAATACAAATGAGGAGAAGAAGATCACAATATACTGGAGGTAACTTCTCTTTTGAAATAGATGGGGAAGTATGAAACTTCCCTAATGACCGTGATTTGGGATACCATACTCCAGAGGGTGAGTGCTTCTAGCAAAGCATTACAATCAGTTGGGTGTGAGCTATTAAAAGGAACTAATCTACTGAAATCTTTAGAAAATTATATACAAAATTTCAGGAGTGAATTTGGAAAAGTAGAACAAGAAGCAACTGCTTTACAGGGCTCTCATTTGAAAAGGAAGTTGGACAAGCTTGCAGGTAGCGAAAGAGAAAAATTATTTTAGGTGAAACTATTAAGAAGGTCATGAATTTGAAAATAGGGAAAATTTCTTGATCAACTCATTCTATGTCATATGTGATAGAACAAGTGCAGAACTATTCCGAAGAGCTGGAATATATGAAAATGTTATTGAACACTTTTTTTGTATTTTTTGACGAGATGTTACCTGAAATTAAGAAGAAAGCTGTACAAAAATTAAAGGATATTTACAAAGACAATATTGAATCGTTTAATTTTGACGATGAATTGGATCAGTTTTTGCTATTTTTAAAAGAAAACAAAGATACAATGAACACTCCAATAGAAATTTATCGAGGTGCAAAAGAAATGGTCTCGACTTTCCCTAATGTAGAGATACTTTGAAAAATATTTTTACGTATACCAATATCAAATGCATCAGGCGAGAGATCTTTTTCGGTTTTAAAGCGCGTTAAAAATTATTTAAGAAGTAGTATGGGAGAAGACAAACTGAACAGCATGGCCATATTATATATAGAACAAGATGTTTTGGACCAAATAGATACTGCAAAAATAATCGATCAATTTGCCCAAGAAAAATCAAGACATAAAGTTGTATAGCAAAATTTTAAGCTTTTAAGTAAGGTTTTTTTTTTAATTCTTTAAAATAAAGTTTAATTTTTTTAGCCTTTAATTTTTTTTAGCTGTACATTTAATTTTGAGAATTTAAGGTCAGCGAATTTTTTCACTACTCAAGTTTTTCGACTTTTCAGCCCAGGGGGCCCCAAACCTTTTACCGCCAGGGGCCTCCAACTAGCTTAATCCGCCTCTGCGTGGAGGCCCCTAGGCAGTCGAATTCTTGGGGCCCTGTAGCCTGTTTTTGGAGCACTAACAGATAACAGAACACGTTCCTGCGGGCCTCTAAAAAGCGTGGGGCCCATAGGCAATCGCCTACTTCGCTAATAAGTAATCCGGCGCTGTGTTTAGTTATGTTTGTAGAAAGAGACTTCCGTAGCACTTGTACCGTCCCTTTTCTGTTCCACTTTGTGAGGCGCCCTGCACATGTCTGTTATTCTCGATACTAGGAATTTTTGGCTCGCAATTTAAGGTTCTCCTGTACCAATCAGTACCAGTGTTGAACTTAGTGGCATCCATTTCGAAAGCATTTAAAAGTAATGTGTATTGATGTGTATGTATATTAGGCATGTTAATACAAAATTTATTCTCAAATTATTGTATTTTAAATACAAATATTATTAACTATGTCCCTATGATCCTGTACTATGTCGGTGGTTCCAAAAATTAAAAACAAGCCATACAAATTCCAGGCCATATCAAGTTGAATGGTTTGATAAATTGTGATTGAAAGGAATAAAATGGTTATATGTGTAATTCCAGTGTTTAGCTACTCGAGGGCTTTTGGCGACGGACCTCGTAATTTTGAACCATTGTCGAGGACGACACTTGAGCTGGCACCCTCTCTCCTAACTACCACACAACACCAACGGGAAAACGTTTGAGCTTTCGACAGATTTAACGTACCTCGCTCCCCTACACGGTGGGTCTTTAGCGGTACTGGGCTTGAACTCACGACAAGCCAGCCATGATCTGATACCTTGACCACTAGGCTACTGATGCCCTCAGTAAAAATTGAAAATATTATATTAAACGTATGGGATTCTTTACCAAATAATTTTATATCAATGAAAAAAAACTAGTTAAAATGTTCTTTTAACGATGTTTGGGTCCACATATTCGGGTGAAAAATTATTTTCTTCAATAGACTTTGTAAAGTCTTTTAATAGTAGAAATACACTTGACAGGGAATTAACAGCGAAATGCGTTTAACTAATGAATATGAAATATTAACCTAATATTAAAAAAACTATCTGAAAATCAACAGCAACAGATTTCTCATTGAATACTTTATAATAAATTTTGATATCAGTAGAACGTCGTTTATCCGAATCAATTGGGACCGGACAGCGTTCGGATACGCGATTGTTCGATTAACCGAAAACCGAATGCGATCCATGCAGAATATGATACTGGACACTAAACAAATATTGAAAATCATCACATGCGGGAAGTGTGCTTGAAGAAAAAGCAAAATAGGTGCAAAATGTCGCAATTTTACCTTGATTGTGGAAAATAATCACTTATTTTTCGCTGTACCATTGTACACCTTCGTTTTTTCACAGCAAGATTTCTGGTTCTCTTCAGCAGCAGTAGTTGAGTAGGACATCACTCTCATTGCTGTTCGTACCACACCATGGTTGTCTCTAACTCAAAAAACGCATCAGCATTTGATGGACCTTGCCACTTTCGTTGTTGTTGTCCTCGTCTTCATTCGTTTCATCGTTGACAGGGCCGGATTCTTCTTGCACGGAAATCACAATCTCATCATCATTTAGCATTGAAATCCAGTCTTCTGCATCGCATGCCATCCAGGTTTCTACATCAACAAAACTCAACAAAAGACTAGGAAACGAACTGATCTAATATTCCGCGCAGATGTTTAGCAAATCACACAACTGAAATTTCCTAAATATCCCTCACCTTGGGGTTTCCCGTCACTTTTGGTCTCACACGAAGCAACTGTTGAGCATTGCACTGTTCGAAAACGTATCCGGACTTTGGTTCCGATATTTGACGCTCCGGATAAACGACGTTCTACTGTACATATACAGTTGGCAAAATGTTTATTTGTACACTTAAATTTTTGTATGTTCTTCAAAAATAAATTAAGTAATATAACTAAAAGTTATTGAGATACATTTAAATTGTTTTAAAAAATAAGATTCTTTCACAATAAAAAAAAATAAGCATTTATTTCAAATAAGTGAATTTTTTTAAAAAAAAATTATACAAAAGAGAGATTATTTGTACACTTGCTTAGTAAACATTAACAAAACATATGCGACAATGTAATGAAATTTCAATATTTTGTAAGCAGTCCATTGGCTTTTATAACTGCTTCAAGACGCCTTGGCATTGACTCAATTAATTTCTTTGTGATTTCTGTGTCAATGGAGTTCGAAACTTCTCTTGAAATTTTTCTTTTAAGTTCTCTTTACTTGTTACATTTTTTTCCCGAACTTCAGTGTCCAAATGCATCCATACATTTTCTATAGGATTAAGATCTGGAGATTGTGGAGGTGTTTAATGTCGTCTTGGAGCATGATAAAGCAACCAGGTCTTAGTAACTACAGCGGTGTGCTTCGGGTCATTGTCTTGTTGGAATATAAAAGTGTTCTCCATGCTCAATTTCTTAGCACTATCTAACAAATTATGTCGCAACACATCGATTTAAGCTAAAGCATTCATTTTATTGTCAAATAAATGCTAAGTTACACGCTCCATTATGAGCTACACATCCCCACACCATAACATTTCCGTCACCGTGTTTTAAAGTGGGAAGTACATTTTTGAGTTCAAGGGCCGTTTTATTTTTTCTCCAAATTTTTCGAATACTTAGTGGTGTAAAAATCTCAAACTTGCTCTCATCAGAAAAAATAACCTTTTGTACTTCATGGCAAACTCTACACGTCTTTTCCTGTTTACTTCACTAATATAAGGTTTCTTTCTGGAAGTTCTGGCTTTCAGACCAGCGCTGTGCAGTACATTTCTGACTGTCTGAGCACTGAAACGTTACATGATGACAGAAGTTCATTGGCAATATTTTGAGCTGATGTCATTGGTTTATTTGTTGCTGACCTTACAATCATTCGTTTAGCTCTTGAAGTCAGTTTACTCGGACCACCAGGTCTGGGCTTATTTTCAACACTGCTAGTCTCTAAATACTTTTTTACGATGTAACCAACGGTTGTAAATGACAGTTTTAAAATTTTTCCTATTTCCCGGAAAGATTTTCCCTCTTTATGGAGCTCTGTAATATAAGAAATTTCTTTGGTTTTAGGAGCCATTTTCAAGATTATATCTGTAAATTTAAATATAATTTGAAACTATTTAAATATTATTGATAAACTAAGAAAAACGTATGAAAAACTAAGTTGAATCTAAAAAGTTTAATCAAAACTTTTGTCATACTTACACCAAAAGAATTCTACACAAATACTCTTTTTGCAGCGATTTTTTACACTTAAAAAGAAAAATAATAATTTGCATACAACAATTAGACGCATTAAAGAAATGCATGATTAATTCGCAACTAAAATATGGGTATTTATTTCATCAAAAACGAAGAAAAAGGTGGTGTACAAATAATCATTTTGTCAACTGTATATACTAATAAATAATATTTCATAATGTATATTGCATGTAATTTTAGTTACTCCTTCTCCATTCAAACGCTTATTGCTATTTGTACCAAATACTTAAGAATTTTTACCCCCCCCCCCCAAATTTAAATCGTTAAACTCCGCCCATTTTTACCTGTTAAGCCGATTGAATTTTAAAAATGTTTAGTTTTAAAAATACTCAGTTAAAAAATTTTAAACTTAACTGTGGTGCAGATGGGAATTAGTGACTCATGAGTTAGTATAAAAAAAAATATTAACACAATTTGACCCACGTCTCAAAAAGGTTCGCCATCCCTGGTTTAGGTGAAGGTGCATCGCGAATAGCCCTCACGTAGCTTCAAAGTGCGACGTTAATGAAAAATCAAATCTCAAATGCACATTCAAATAACTTTATTCGCAACATTTCCCAACATTTTCCTGTTATTTTAAAACACCACAAATAAAATATTTGCATGCGCAAAATCGAAGAAACATCATTAACCCGGCACTACTCGCGCAGGGTGTGTCATACCCACCGTCTAACTTTTTTCAACGCTCCTTCTAAACCTTTTTTGAAAAATGGATAGTTTCTCGTGTAGCTGACTAAGGTTATATTCTTTGAGGGGCCTTAGCTTTTAGGCGAATTCTAAATATATATATTTGGATATCACCTCTTCTGGTATGTCATACACTGCGCTTGAATCACCGTTACAGTTCTGAATGCATGAACACGCGCGCGTTTTAAATCTTCCTTATTCTATGGCGTATTATTGTACTTATGATGAAGAAATGTGATATTTAAGTAATTTAATAAATGCAGTATTTAATTGATATAGTGCAACAGTATTTTCGGTTGAAGAAATTCTCTTCGCGGTTATGATGAGGATAAATCAAATGAAGAGTATAACAGTAAGTATGATTCCTCCACTGAAATCGATCCAGATTTAGAAAAGGGAGACACTGTTGAAAATAAATGTTTAATATGTAGAGACACAAAAACATTTGAGAAGAACGTAATTTTAAAGGAGATAACTGGTACGCATCTTATCCACTTTCAGATGAACTTTTGAAGAAAAAAAATTATTGCTGGAAAAAAAATAAGAGAAAATAAAAAAGAAATTCCAAAATTTTCAATTTTAAAGAATAAAGAAGTTGACTCCTATATGTTTAGTTTGAAAAAGATACAGATTTAAAAAAAAATTAATATCCAGTGAAAACATCGCTCTCACTCACGACGCGATTGAAGGAGTGTACAAACAATGCACTGAATGCCTTTATAAAAAGAACAGAAAAACTAAATTTACGTGTGAAAAATATAATAAACATATTGTATTTTCCTACTTTTCTTCCTTTTTAACCTTTGTATACAAAATTTACGTTAAAAACACAACATAAACACCCTTGGGTATGACATACCCTCAGCGAGAACTTCAGGTCGTTTTTTTCACGCGAGTGATGCCGGGTTAAATTACGTATGCGGAAAAAAAATCTGACTTTTCTGTTTGATTTTGTTGTATAATGACTTCTTGGCTATACTTTTAACCAGCAAAATATCAATCTTTTCTGTTCGGTGAGTGCCTTTTATTCAGTAACGTAACGGAGATAATTAGGGTCCCCTGCAAAGTCAGGTTTTGGGCCCCAAGCTGGATCTTACAAAGGGTTATATATTGACATCAGTTAGGATTTGGGCCCCCTAAAACCCTGCAATGCGGGGTTTGTGAGGGTGTACGTTACGCCACTGCTTTTATTTCTGTATGATCGCGGTAGCCTAGTGGTCATGGTCACCAAATCGTGGCCGGTGTGTCATGAGATCGAGCTCTAGTGCCACTGAAGACCCGTCGTGGAAAGGGGACCAGGCCCGGCTCTTGCAGTTTTGCCTTCCCGGAAAAAAATGGAAAATGCCGCTCCTCTCTCCAAAGCAGAAAATTTTAATTAAAAAAGATAAAGTATTTGCATAGATACACTATTAAAAAACTTGAATAATTCTTGCGAGCAAAAAGGCAGCATAACATTATATATGTTATTTTAAGACTTAAAAAACACAAAATAATTTGAAATTTAGGGCATAGTTACCTGTTATTATTTCAAACGAGTAAAATGTAATAGAAGGAATCGCCCATTATGCTGGCCAATTTCTTCGAAAAAGAGTCTACTGATGGCAACAGAGGCGTAACTACCCCCCGTATCAATGATCCAAGCTATAGGGGCCGCAACAAGTGTAACTAGAGTCCCGCTAACAGGGCTCTCATATCTTAAAAAAGACCCCAAATAAATTTTGATACAGAGCCCACTCAGAACTAGCTACGCCAGAGGATCACAAGCGTTATTTTAACTCATAGTAACTACATTCAAGACATCAATCGAACATCTTTTGTTCTACTAAATCTACCAAAAGTTCTTATTACCAATGTCCCCTTTTGTGTAGCTGACTCCAGACAAAGTATGGGTGAAAGGAATGTCCGTTGTAACCCCACTTCAGGATGGGGAGGAAGTTCCTTATGATAAATGTGTAAACATATCAAATTTCATGATATATACTCCCGTGTCGAACCCTTCAAGCTTTCAACATAAAAAAAAAGCTGACATTAAACATACAGAGTACAAAATAAAGAAATGATACGTAAAATGAAATTCTTAATTCACATCCAATAATATTTCAGAAAATATATCAAATTTTTAATAACAATATACCAGAGCAGGGGTCCAGTTGGTCCGACGTATGTGAGTACGTTACATCTGTCATGACTTAAAGTCCTCCGGTTAGCGTGGTGCAGTAGTTTGAAGAAGGTGTTGCCAGCTCAGGTCTCGTCCTCGTCACCTGACCGTCACTCAAAATTACGAGGTCCGTCGCCAATAGTCCTCTCTCGTGTTACTTTCTAGGGCAACACAAATAATAAAGACTCAAAACCCATTTCATTTCCATAGTTTAAAAATTATGCTTAACTCTTAGACTCCGGTGTATAAGAACTTGGAAAAAGAGTGTTTTCTTTTTCATTTGAGAATTCATTAAAAAGTTCTTCGGTTATAGTACTTTTTGTATTGCTTTGCTTTAATTTTGTGATGATAATTTTCCTTTTTTGAAAAATTCGCAACATCGAACGAAATTGGCTCTTTAACAGTGGCCTAATGGAAAATTTTAGGGCCCTCCTGCAAAGTCAGGTGTTGGGGCCCCAAGCCAGACCTTACAAAGGATTGCAAAATTTTAACATAACATAGATTTAGAGCCCCTAGAATCCTGGACTCCCCCCCCCTCGAGATATGGGGGTGTACGTTACGCCATTGGTCTTCATTATTCTTGTAGTAATTTATTTAAAAGTGGTTTACAACTGCAATATCAAAATGAATCGAAAAAAATAAATGCATGCACGCTATTTTTCTCCTTGAAAATTCCTAAATGTTGGGTAATTTCGATTTGGAATGTTTCGAAAATCTTCATGGTAGTAATGTACAGGTTTATTTCTAATTAATGTCTTGATTTAATTTATCTTACCCAATAGGTAATCTAGAACGAATCACGTTCTCGAGGTCAAATAACTCTCCGAATCATTTTCGGCACGTGTTCTCTTATGTTGCGTCATCCTCGAATTGGGTACACATTCTTTAGGAATACAGTTAAGTACACGTTAAACGCGAAAACGCTTTCGACGAAATATCGGTTCGTACGAAATTGTGCAACGGTTCCGACAAACTATTATGTATTTACATTCGTTTTTCTCTTAACACGAAACGAAAATCGCTTAACACGAAAAGATGGCGAAGGAAGATATTGTGAACTGTTTTAGTGTATTATCGGAAGAATTCGTTGTAGTAGATGATGATAATGTGTGTGCAGCCCCAATTATGGCAGACAAGGACATTTTGAAATTTATTCAGAGCTCAAAAAATATCATTGATGCAGATTCCGGTGTTGAAAAGGAAATGAATAACGCAGCTTATCTGCTCACGTCATCCGAAATAAGGAACATCATGAAAAGTATGTATAGTTATTTAGACACACATTTTAATGGTGAAATGGATAACAAAATGAACGACATCGAACAGTTTGTTGACAATTTGATGCTAAAAAAGACAATGCAAACAAAAACATCAGATTATTTTCCAAAAATTCAATAAATGTTTTGGTTTTCAAAAAACTTGAAAATTTTGTATTAAATTTCATTAAGTTCTTGTGATTCTTTTTGTTTCACTGATTTTTACTAAATGCATGTATATATATATTGTAATACATTTAATTTTGTTGAATATATGTTTTTTTCTTCTTTTTCGATATCCTTTGACACGAAATTCTTTTAATACGAAAAAATATTTCAGTCCTCTTAATTTCGTGTTAAATAATACTGTATATTCAAATATAATATATCAATCGAAAGACAATAATTCAAAGAATATCACTAAATAAAAATTGATTTTGAATTCATCAAGACCCCTTAAGTTATTCTTCATCAGTTTAAATATTTTACAACTTACCATCGATTTTTTAAAAGTATTTATTAGATTAATTTAGTAGTTGTATAGTTTATCATTCATGCAGTATCTTTGTATTTAAAAAAATTAAAAACTACAAACATTACAAATGTAGTGAAAATTCATTGAACATTAGATCGTTTTAAAAGTGTGTATGTAATATACAGGGTGGCGATAGTTAAACTGCAAGTGTTTAAGGGGTGCTGGATAGAAAACCACTGGGAATATTCCAGTGAAATTTGATATCTACACGTTTCAGAACATGCGCAAGTCAAATATGCAAAAATCGCCATTTTCACCCAATAGATGGCGCTGTGTCGTTGCTTATCGATGGCATATATGCAAATTTTAAGCCCATCGAACAATACAAAAACAAGGCCACATTGAAAAATGGTTAATCATGAATGACTGAATAAGAAGGAACGTGCATTGTTAGTGAAGATATACTATCAGAAGAGTAGCAATTATTCAGCTCATCTGAAAGAATACCGGCTTATGAAACGATTAAGAAGAAGTCCAATAAGTGTGTCAATGGATTGAAAAATATGAATTCTAAATTTGAACAAACAAGAGGATATATTGGGCGTTATTCCAGGCACAAGAGGGTGGCGTCCTGTAAACTAGGAAAGAGTGCAACAAATTGATGACGCTATTGCTACTACGAGTAGCAATAGCGTCTACTACGAGTAGCAGTTCAGGAGCCAGTATGCTGTAAGAAATCAGCGCAAGAAGTGTGGTTCGGATATTATCTCTTTCCTGGTCAACTGTGCTAAAGTGTTGCGCCACATTCTTCGGCGTGTAGCGATATCATCTATATAAGCCAGTAGCAACCTCCACACCATGGTGATCATTTTGGTGTAGTGGTTAAGTTACTCGGTTTTGGATCCAAAGGTCCCGGATTCTGTCCTGCCGGATAAGCGCGCCACTTCAGGCATTATCCGTATAAAATTAAAATGCTTCAAGAATTGAAATCTCATGGTGACACCCTCAAAGAATTGATCCTGCAAACTTTGTCCTGTCGAAAATAAGTGAGGATGACACTTGGATACAAATGCTCTTGTGGACAGACGAGGCGCATTTTATACTATTAGGTAGTGTAAATGGGCATAACTGCTGGATATGGAGAATGAGCAACCAATAAGCTTAACGTGAAAACCCCCTATATTTCGATTATGTAACTGTATGGTGTAAAATGACTTGTGATTTTCTTTTGTGGGCCCATATTTCTTTGAGACCTCAACTCCAAGTGGTCCCAAACGCTGTAGTGTTACCGGGACTAGCTACGGCTCCAGCATTGCAAGAGAAACATTGTTTAGAAATCACGGTATTTATGCAGGACGGAGCAACCCCTCACATGACTAAACTAAGCCTTTTTAAAAATTGCTGCATGATACTTTTGTTGTGGACCGTAAGCACAGGGCCACCGCGTGGGGGTGGCAAAATTGTTCACCGCACAAGGGCGCCTGGGGCAGGGGGCGCCAAAATTTATAGTACTTATAGTTTTTTTAATTTAATGTTACTTGCATAAAAGTGTTAAAAAAAACTTGCAATTTTGCATGTTTTATATTTTCTTAGCAATAAAGTAAGATTTTGATTTTTTAAATTTTATATTTTATATATAATTTATATTTAATTTTGTTTTCGTTTCTGCGGATTGTTTTCGTTTGTGTAAAACAAAATTTGATTTCCGATACGAACAATAAAAACACGTTCCGTGTGGAGTTCGCGCTATTATACGGAACGTGTTCGAAATCTAAGAATTTGTAACATGCAACAACAGGAATTGAAAATGATTTGTATCAGCATAAATTTTTATGCATTATATGCTGAGGAGATGTTGTGGCGCAACGTCGTTGTTTTGTTTGCAATGATAATATATATATATTTTTAAAATTATGTAAATCGCTTGGTTTTTCTTCTCCAAGTCATATTTTGCTTTATGTATACTGTTATTAAACTGTTCTCAAAACTCGAAATAAAATCTTTATCGCAGCGTTTCTCAAACTGTGGGGTGCTCCCTCCAGAAGGGCGTGATAACCCTACTTGGGGGAGCGAACGTATCGCGAAAAAATCGAAAACAAAAGATTTAAAATAATTATGAATTTGATAAAATAATTTACAATTTAAAATAATTACAAAGTAAAATACATTCTTATATAATAAAAATAAAATACAAATCCCATGCTATAATACTCAACACTTATAAATGTATCAGTACTGCACAAAGTATTTAATAATTAAGTTATCAAAATATTCAATTAAAAACAAGTTTAGTAATTATTAGTGACTCCCCTGATCTTGTCATATATAAAATATTTATCTAGATAAATAGTGCGGTTTATAATTAAAGTTGTATTGTATTGTAATTAGGGACGTCTCAAGGCATGGGCTAACTAGGCCCGGGCCCAGAACCTCGTTCTCAGTGGGGGCCTCAATTCGTTCTCGACTCCGTCTTAACAAGATCATGATCTGGATAATTTTAATGTCGTCAAATATTATTCCTGTACATTCTCTCCGAAAAACAGTTAATTTCAAACTGCATGTCAATTGGCAAAAGTGATAGACTGTATTATTATGTTATGACCGTTGTCCAGTGGCGTAACGTACCCCCCCCCCCCCGCTACCAAGCCCGCTTTTCCGCTTAGGCACATGACTAGGGCGCAAAAAATTGGAGGGTGAAAAAAAGAGAAAAAAAATATTAATTACAGAGAACGTGCAACCACCTAGTGTTTATTAAAAAACCAATTATTCTCTTTCATTTTTTTATCTAAATTAACAAATGGTTTCACTATTGGCCAAATTATTATGTAAATCACTTGGCTTTTCTTCCCCAAATCATATTCTGTGCCATGTATACCTGTTATTAAATTGTTCTCAAATTTTGAAATAAAATCTTTATCTCAGCGTTTCTCGAACTGTCGGGCGCACCCTATAAGGAGGGCATGATAACCGTACTGGGGGGGGGGGGGGGGAGAAACGCAAGCATATTACGAAAAATCGAAAATAAAATATTAAAATAATTATCAATTTAATAAAATAATTTGCAATTTAAAATAATTACAAAGCAAAATATATATATATAATAAAAAATGAAATACACATTCAAACTGATATAATACGCACGACTTATAAATGTATAAGTTCCGCACAATGTATTTGATAATTAATTGATCAACATTCAATTAAAAACAAGTTCAGTAATTACTACTGACTCTCTTGGGCTTGTCATATACAAAACTTAATATTTATCTAATTAGTGCGTTTAAAATTAAAGTCGTATTGCATCGTTGTTTTACCATCAAGGTACATTATAATTGCATTCAGTACATTGTTATTGTAAGAAGTGGGGCTCGATGAAAATTATGACTGAAAATTGAGTCGCAAATATTGAAAGTCTGAGAAGCACCGATCTACAACACTCTTTTTGGTATCATGAATTCCTTTAGATTTTAAGCAGGATATCTGTAAACAAGGGCAGCCGAATTTGCGATTTCTTCCAAATTTAAGATATAAATATAAAAGGTTGCAACATAACTGTAATCGACGCAATTCAGTTGAAAGTAATTTCGAATTTGTAGGGATTTCACCAAAATTCTTTTCGTTGTTCGTTCAGTGTTGCGAATTTTACTTATTGAAAAGTTCTTGTTATTTTCATTTTTTTTTTTTATAGACTGTTATTTGAAAATAACTTCAAGTTCCATGAAAAATCTTACCATACTTATTATTACATCTTAAAAAACCTACTCAAGAAGCAATTTCTTCCTAGTTACATTCTATTTTTAATAACAATATGATTCATAAAAGCTAGTTTCCTGTTTCAATATTTCGCAATCTTCTCGTATGATGATGTAATTTTACTGATGTAATTTTGTTCCCCCTCCACTACTTTTTTGATTTTTTTTTAAAAAAAATTATAATAACATTGTATTAAATTTTCTTGTTCATGCATATTTTTGTATCATTTCTTGTCTATTTCGGTGGACAATTTTGTAGCTCTAAGTCCTCTGTTGGATGTGGGTTCGATCCTCCCGAATAAATTAATAGCTAGGGATTCTCCAACGACGTTTTATAGCATATTATTACGTTTCTACTTCCTTCTCGAGTACATACAATTCGTATTATATAAATTATAAATATAAATTATAAATATAAAACGAAAGTTATATAGATTTAAAAAAAGAAAGAAACCAAGTGGGGTGCGTTTAAGCTCAAACAACTCTAAGAAAGAGAAAGCAGTAAGTAAAAATTGTAGCTTTGTATATATTTAAAATATTCCCATATTTATATATATATATATATATTATATATATATATACTTGATATAATTCAACCAAGATAGAGAGCCCTCATTTTTTTTTTTTTTTTGCACCAGTGCCTCTAAATATCTAGCTACCGCCACTGCCCTCAGGAAATCACTTTTTCCAAAGAGAGAGAGAGAGAGTTGACGTAATTTTAAATCAGTAATTTCTTTAATTTTACTTCATTCCTTTAAAATTGCAAACGGTAATTATGGCTTTACTTTTGATTTATTTTGTATTATTTGTATTAACTCCACCCTCACGAATGTAGGAGAAAAAACAGAACTTCCCTGGAGGGTAGCGAAGAGACACCACCAAGCGCGCTGATTGGACAAATTAAATAGCACACGCTTCCCCAACTTCCTGTTACGCATTTCTGTCCCTTTTCAGAAAATCACTCCCACAAATCTCCAGCAATCGAGAGGAACGATGTTACACATAAAAAATAAGACAAGCGTGTTTTAATATTATAATTTTAAAGCTTTTCAGTTCGAAAGTCAAATTTCGAATACTATAAAAGAGTATTTCGCATATAATTTGTAGCACTTTATAAGAGTGCAACAGAAGCTCATAAAGGGGCGCCGAATTTCAACTCGAACAAGAGCGCCTAATACCCACGCGGCGGCCCTGAATACAACTACAATTCAAAACACAATAATACCTTCCAATAAGGGCCATCTACCGGATCAGACATTTTGTTCCTTAAATATACATGTCTCTTTTTCAAAGAATGTATTCTAAAAAATGTAATTTAATTAGAAATTTTAGATTGCAACAAGTTTAAAATAAATGATACCAGGAATCCATAACCTTTTATTTTATCATCTTGGACTGTTCATTTGAATTAGTAATCTGTGTAATTAACTTTCTTTTAACATATAAGACTTACCTGTATTTTACTTATTTAAGATGTCTGTCCTTATTCTCTCAAACTAAGCTTTTCAACGTCCGCTATATGAATTACATCAACTTTTTATTTCAATGTCAAACTTTCCTGTTTGAAGACGTGCTACGTAACGTATGTAGAAATAACACACAAGTACAACCCTACCCTTCTTTGCTCTCCATTCCAAGAAAAATTGAGAAAAATATCAAATTTCTCTTTATCCACTTTTGAGATTCCCGCGCCTTGACAGGTGATCCTTTTACTTTCCCATTGGTCCAAGTTTGAACTGACTTACAACTCGCTGAAATCAATTTACATTTGAAAGTGTTTTTTATAAGAAACTAATAATTGTTACGTATGCAAAATACCTACAAGAATTCAGTTTTCGTAAGTCACCGTTTATATTTCCAATGGAAAACCAAAGAAATGGGCGTGGCATGACTGTACTATTATTTCAATATGTTATATTTTGTTTTGTCTATAAATTGAGGTGCCAAGGTGCCTAACAGATTTTCTTTTTTTTTTAAATGTTGTACTTTTTTGCCTCATCATTTCCTCATATGTGGTTAATTTGATAAATTATGCTAAAATATATTTGATTTTTTTTAAATAATTAAAACGTTTGAAAACAATATGCAGTATCTTTTACTCAACACAAATTTGTCTTTTAAACCTCAAAAGATTTGTAGCAAAGAATATTTTTATTTAATTCCTACTATTTGTTCACACTCTCCCTATATAGTATACTATTTACATATCTTGTTCAAATTTTCAATCGTTAATAAAATACTTTTATTCATTCACTCAAGTTCAAATACATTTTTAAACTTGTAGTGGATGACACTTGATGTGTGTTAATTCACAGTTTTTTCAAATATAATTACCATAAAATCCGGCATACAGCGTGCACTGCCGTATAAAGTGTGCTTATACTTTCAAGCTGCAATTTTTAGTTTTTAGGTATATTTGCCGTAAAACGTGCACCCTTTTGAAATGAAGAAACCTGAAATGCACGTGAACATTACTTTTATGTTTAGAAATCATTTATTTGAAGTATTATTCCAAGCTTTGGAAAAAAATAGTATTCCTCTGGAACTACAGCCTTTAAAGTCCATAAGGAATATCATTTCTGTTTAATAAACTGTATTTCGGTCTATGTAAAAATCTGAATTTTTTTTTAGCTATTATCTTTGTACCCGGCGTATAATGCGCACCCTTAAATTTTGCTCTTATTCAATTCCTACTATTAGCTCACTCTCTTTGTGGGGGGTAGGGGTGTCGCCATCTATCGTTAAGAAGTCCAACCTCTCACAGGCTCTGGCAACTTGTCTCACAGGACACGGTAACACACAACAGCTCACTCTCTCTCTATATTTATCTTGTTCAAATTTTCAATCGTTAATAAAATGCATTTTAAAGCACTCAATTGAGCTGAAATTTAAAATACACACTTATTTTGGATGAAAATACAGTAATTTATTAAAAATTAATTGATTAAAACTAATTATTCAAAGAATTACAAATACAGCCCCGTTGGCATCATTTTTGGCGACTTAGCGACCCTTTTGGCGTGTCAAAACTTGAAAAGGTAATTTTTTTTGATATTTTAAAGCGGTCATTTGAGCTGAAATTTTCTATTGACTATTGTTTTGGGTAACAATACGATAGTTTAATTATAATTAATTAAAATTGTTGACTGAAATTAATTATTTAAGGAATTACAGATACAGCCACGTTGGCTTCATTTTTAGCGACTTGGGTCAAAACTTGAAGAGATTTTTTTCTCGCGTTTCAAAGCTGAACAGTTGAACTGAAATTTTATATACACGATTGTTTTGGATGACAATGCAATACTTTAATCGTAATTAATAAAGATTAATTGCCACTTAATGTTGTGATTGTGTCATATGTATATACATATTTATATTAATTGTAACTATTTCTTAAAAAGTAACTAAAATAAATTTTTTGTTGATCTAAGTAGGAATTGACTTACTTTTTTTTATGTTACTGTTTTTTGTATTAAAAGTGCGAGTTATACGCCGGATTTTACGGTAAGTTTAATTAATTAATTTTAATTTTATATGGGAGAATATTAATTTAATGTACATGGAAAATTGCAAAGAATTTCGCTTTCTACTTTGCCGCTTAATATTCTGATTCTGTCATATGTATATAGTACATATTTATATTAATTGTAATTATTTAATAAAAAGTAACTAAAATAAAAAATTTTCTTTGTTGACCTAAGTAGGAATTGACTTAGTTTTTTTTATATTACTTGATTTTTCTCTATGTCTACCTTATTTTTGAAACTTTTTTTCCGTGTCCCTTAACAAAAAGGTAAATAGCTTGAAGTCTCTATTTAAAGGGCCGGAGATCAACAAAATTGTTCCTTAACCTTTTAACCCAGGGATGTAGCCGTATCAATCATACGGGCCCTCCAATCTTTAGGGGTCCCAAAAAGGGCAAACAAAAAATCTTTAAATGTTAAGAGGCCTCAAAAAAGAGCCCCCGAAAAATTTAGATACAGGGAACTATATCTACGCCAGTGCCTTAACCAGTCAGTTATTTTTGCCCAAAATGTTTAAAAAAAGACGTATTTTTTATTGCATATAACTAAGCATAAGACAGTAAAACGTCGTTTACCCGAACGCTTATTATCCGGAGCGTCAAATATCTGAACCGAAGTCCGAAAATGTTTTCGAACAGTGCAATGCTCTCAACAGTTGTTTCGCGTGAGGCCAAAATGTGAAGGGAAGACCCAAGGTGAGGGATATTTGGGGAATTTCACTTGTGTGATTTGGTAAATATCTGTGCGGAATATTAGATCAGTTTGTTTCCAAGTGAGGGGGTGTATACATGCTCTTTTGTTGAGTTTTGTTGATGTAGAAACATCGATGGCATGCAATGCAGAAGACAATGGATTTCAACTGCTAAATGATGACGAGATTGGGACATCCGTGCAAGAAAAATCCGACACTGTCGAAGATAAAACGGATGAAGACGAGGACAACAACAACGGAAGTAGCAAGGATCCATCAAATACTGACGCGTTTACTACGTTAGAGGCAGCTATGGAGTGGTACGAACAACAATCAGAGTGTGTGCTGTCCTACTCAACTGCTGCTCAAGAGAATCTGAGACCTTGCAGCGAAAACACGAAGGGGTACAATGGTGCAGCGAAAAACAAGTGATTATTTTCTACAATGAAGGTAAAATTGCGACATTTTGCACCTATTTTGCTTTTTCTTCAAGCACGTTTCCCCCATGTGATGATTTTCAATATTCGTATAGTGTCCGGTTTCATATACTGCATCGTCACTTTCGGTTATCTGAACCATCGCGTATCCGAACGGTGTCCGATCCCAATTGATTCGGATAAACGACGTTCTACAGTACTTAACAGAATGCGAAAATGGAAAAATTGTTCTGTAATTTTCAATTTTAAAGTTTTCGCACTATTTTTATTTTATAATTGAGGAACATAAAAGCTCCTAAATGTTTGCTTTATGTAAGTACACTCTGCATGTCAAAATGAATGTTTCATAAATTTTAAAAGAATTTCTCTTTTACTTACAAAAATTTTCATGTTCCAACATCTTTTTCAAATGGTTGAGGGTTTTGTGTGTTGTGTGCATATATGTATGCACACACAATTTGAAGCAGGGTGTAAAACAAAGTCTTACATTATAATTGAGACATAAATATACCATCTTTTTGGATTATCTTTCCATTTTCATTTAATCTCAAGCAACAAACTGCACGTTGTCTTGCTGACTTGTCGAAAATTTTCATCAATCTAAATTTCTGCCTTCAAAGAAAAATTCCCACCTTCATAACAGAGAAAAATCCTGGGTGATAAGCATTTCAGTACCATGGATAAATGGCAATTCTTAAAAACACTAGCACTAACAATCTCACAATAAGAATCTAAAAAAACGTGCAAATTAAACAGAGGAAGAAAAAATATCAGTACTGATTGCGGTCAACTTTTGGTAGCCCGTATGGTGCAAGGGTAAATCGGTAAAGAGATTAAACAGAAGTGTCTCTAACTAGAGATGTTACTGTATTAGAACAATAAAAAAAATACAATACAAAGTGGTTTGAAATTTCCATATATTTTGATAGAAATGAATGCTTAGTATTTTGAAAGGCAGTGCATACGAATACATTCTGCTCATTTTGCAGATGACCATAGCACAAAGAATAGTATAAAATGGCTATCAATGCATTTTTTCTAAAAATTCTGAAAATTAGAGTAACGTGAAAATAAAATAATTAAGGGGACATGGTACGATTTGAGTAAAAATTTTAATTTAAGGATTTTCAAAAATTTTTTGGTTGCCTCCTAAAACAGATTTTGTGCTCAAAGTTTCATAAAAAGCTAGCCATTTAATTTTTTAAGGAAAAAATTTAAAAATTGTGAAGTGATTTTAAAATGCTACTCCTCCTACAAAAATTTACATACACGCATGAAATTTGATTTACAAGTACGTCAAACTATGCATAACAAAAGTTGGTATGGGCTTTGCGATAACATGATTGGTATTCGTACAATACTTCTTTTTATGAATGCTTATTGAAAATTCCTTAAAAAATGTACAAATTATGAGTTCAATTATTTTTTAAAAAATAACTATTGCTTTGATTCAAAAATGCATACCAACTTTTGTTACATGTATTATTAGCAGTAGGTAAAAAAAATATATTATAGAAATTCCTTGTATAATAATTTTATTATTAAAATCAATAGTCAAATATTTCAGGCTTTCTTTTTGTTTTATCATGGCCAGTAGTTTCAACAGTTTAAAGTGTGACATAAATGAGTTTTTGGAATATTGCAACGTGGAATCTATACAATGGTGACCAAAATTTGGGACACTTTTTAGATTCTTAATTTTTTTTAATTTATATGCTTATAGAAGCTTATATTTTATATCATTCTGAAGAGAATCTCATACTAAATTCAATACAAAAAACAAAATTCAAATACTTGCAATGCAAAAAAGTTATGCTGCGTTAACTATCAATATACATTAGATACTGATAATAGCAGTGAGTTATCAGTAGGCAGAGGAGGATTAAGCTAGTTGGGGGCCTCTGGCGGTAAAAGGTTTGAGGCCCCGTGGGCTGCAGAATCGAAAAACTTAAATAGAGTGAAAAAATTAGCTGACCTTAAATTCTCAAAATAAAATGTACAGATAATTAAAAAAAATTAACGGCTAAAAAAAGTTTTAACACTATTTTAAAGAATTAAAAACCTTACTTAAAAGCTTAAAATATTTTGCTACATAACTTAACGTCTTGATTTCTCTTTGGCAAATTCATCGATTATTTTTGCAGCATCTATTTGGTCAAAAACATCTTGTTCTATATATAATATGGCCATGTTGTTCAGTTTGTGTCTTCGCCCATACTACTTCTTAAATAATTTTTAACGCGCTTTAAAACCGAAAAAGATCTCTCACCTGATGCATTTGATATCGGTTTGGTTAAAAATATTTTTAAAAGTATCTCTACATTAGAGAAAGTCGAGACTATTTTTTTTTGCAACTCGATAAATTTCTGTTAGAGTGTTCATAGTATCTTTGTTTTCTTTTAAAAATTGCAAAAACTGATCCAATTATCGTCAAAATTAAAAAAATCAAAATCGACTTTGTATATATCCTTTTATTTTTGTACAGCTTTCTTCTTAATTTCAGTAACCTCTCGTCAAAAAATACAAAAAAAAAAAAAAAAAAAAACGTTCTATAACAGTTTCATATATTCCAGCTCTTCGGGATAGTTCTGCACTTGTCCTATCGTATATGACATAAAATGAGTTGACCAAAGAACTTTTCCCCATTTTCAAATTCATGACCTTCTTCTTTAGTTTCACTCTAAAATAATTTTTCTCTTTCGCTGCCTGCAAGCTTGTCCAACTTCTTTTTCAAATGAGAGCCCTGATAAATCAGTTGCTTCTTGTTCAACTTTTCCAAATTCATTCCTGAAATTTTGGATATAATTTTCTAAAGATTTCAGTAGATTTATAGATCCTTTTCATACATCACACCCAACTGATTATAATAATTTGCTAGTAGCACTCACTCTCTGGAGTATGGTATCCCAAATCACGGTCATTAGGGAAGTTTCATACTTGCCCATCTATTTCAAAAGGGAAGTTGCCTCCAGTATTGTGATCTTTTTCTCCTCATTTGTATCACGGATTTCAGCCAGGGCCTCTTTTAAGTATGTATAACCAAGTCTTTTTTTTTTTTTATAGCTTGTACAACATCGGCATCTGCTCTTGCTGACCATCGTGTGATTGGAACTTTTTTCACAGACATTGCATGTTTACCTCTTTCCAGAATTTTATTTAAAAATCGCTAGCTATGAGTTGACACAGAAAAAAATTGAATAATTTCTGTACAAGCATAAATATTACAACAACAATATTACGCTACAACTTTCTGCTGCAAAATTTTCTACTAAACTTACAGAATGACTGGCATAAGGAATATAAACTGCGCTTGGATTGTGTTCTTTAATACATGCATGTAAACCTGAGTACAGCCTAGGCATATTAGACGCACTATCAAATGATTGCCCTCTGCAATTTTTAATATCCAGTCCAAATTCACCTAAAATTTCTAATACTTGTTCCAAATATGAAGAAGTATGTCCTCTTCTATGGGTAAAAATTGCAGAAATCTCTCTTTTATTTCACCACTAGATGAGAGATATCTTACGAAGAATGTTAGTTGGTCAACATGTGAAAAGTCGGACGTAAGAGTCAATTATGATACTGTAATACTTCGCATTCTTAATCTCATCAATTATATGGGCTTTTACTTGTTTCCCAATAATGCTTATAAATTCGTCGCAAATTTGTTGGGACAGGAGCTAACATTGCCTCGTCCTCGATTGGCATATTTTTGAAGGTGCAACTTCGAAAATTATCGTATTCACTGAAATAATCCAGGCACGTTAAATAATTTCCTTTCTTTGTAGACTCCTGACCTTCATTGTGTCCTCTGAATGCTACCCCTAAACGGCTCAAAATTTTATTGTTATTATTCGCTTCAAGACTTTCCTCCAATGAAGCTCTTAATGTTCTCTTTTCTGTAATTGCTGACTTTTTATTCTGTTAAATTTATAGATGACCTTTTATACACACACATTGCACATAGCTAATATATGTTCTTTTGATATTTCGTGGCCGTACAGAGTTGCCGTAATTTGTGACGGATCTATACGGTTCCTTCTACTAACCCCTTGTCGATTCCTTTTGGGCCATCATTTTTTTTTCCAACCAACTTTCTCCGAGGACAGGAAATGTGATTATGCAAATTAAGTTTAATATATATATATTCTGTATTCCGAGTTTGAGAATTAGTGAAGTGAGAATTGAAGGTTAGTGAAGTGAGGATAGCTTGGATGTGAAGTGAATAAATGAGAAACTAAGCAAATCGCCTGTAAAACGTATACGTAAACAGTGTATGAAGCGAAAAGTTGAAATCTTAAAGAATCGCTTAGTTCAACTGTTTAAGCCGTGTTAATATAAATGCAAGGGCTTTGCTTGTTTCACAAAATACTAGCCAATTTCTTTCTTCTTTCACTCCATTTGTTTTATTCCTATAAAAATGATCATAAGAAAGTCCCATGTAATACACTTGATCTCTGTATTTATAAACTGATTTCAATGTTTCAATATTATCGATGTTATTTGGCTTCTTTCTAATGATATAGTCAATCATTAAATCTGTTAGTGTAGTAGGCCATAGAGCTATATCATTTAGCATCTCAACATCAAGATCGATAAATCTTTCCTGGTCTATCTTTATTTTCTTCACTTTCCTTAACACGATTTGACTCATTATTGCTTTGAACTTCATTGTCCCCTTTTTCACTATCGTCTTCCTTATTTTGTTCAGTGTCAGTGGGAATAATGGATCTCACTTCACTTGTACTTGCTTCTGGAAAAATATTGGAGGTTGAGGTATATTGTAGATTATCCGAGGTAGACGACGAGAGCACTGAAGTAGTGGCGCCTAAAAATTTATGCAGTGCATTTTTCTGACTTTCAGCAATTTTCTGCCTTCGTTTAATTTTTTTTCTTTCTTTCGCTCCACTGATAACGCTTCATGCTTCTGCTCTGAAAAGTTGAAATTTCTGTGCTTGCTTTTCGGAAACTAAGCGTGTGAGACCACACATACGACAAAATATTTTATGCCAGATAGAGTACAAGCAACTTATATTAATATTATAAAACGAAACGCACCGAACAAAACCGAACGCGAATACTAAATGCCGAAACGAATGAACAAACTTCGGTAATATCTGGGATGATGGACGAGTTTGGCACAAATGGTCATTTTCTGCTTTGCTTGCACAAAACCTCGTGTCTGACCGAGGGAAGATTAAACGGACATTGCTCCCACCCTCAGGATGTCCGGTGTCTGTTAACTTGGACAGAGGCATTTAGGGTTTTTGGAAGATATCTAGTAGGGCTTTTTAGCAATGAGATCCTGGAATTCCGAAACCCCGGGATCCCGATGTTTCTTTTAATGCGGAAGTCCCAGGATTAAAATAACTGATTCTGGGATTCAATTTTTGTCTGAATTACATTAAAAAAACTTTTTTCTCATAAGAATTTTCTAAGAATTTAATTTTTCAAAAATTTATACTCTGTTTATAAAATATGTACGTAGAATTTTTTTGTGCAATGGATAAGTGCTACATGTAAAAAAAAATATATGCACAGTATGGGAGAACGTCGCAAAGATCTAAGTGGCTCACTGCAATGCTTACACAATAATACAAGCTACATCACAAGAATAGATTTTGTCACAGTTCCTCCGTCAATTAAATGTCATTAATTAATAGCGGACCTGCTTGGAAGACATAAGACACTTCAAATCCCATTGCATTAGTAACAGCTCATGCAACTGGATCTTCAATTTCAATCAAAGTAACACTTGAAATTGATTCACATTCTAATTCCATAACTGGAGCAATTTATATAAAAAAATCATTAACTGTAGCAGAAGAACTAAATAAAGTTATCAAAGAGTTAGTTATATGCACCAATGCAGTCTATTAGATATGAGACACTGTCATCAAAAATTCAACAAGAAATGTCTCTTTTTTTGAAAATGGAAGAAGACGTGGTGACTACTGAAAAAACATACTCCTATTTAATGACGCTAATACGTACTAGTAAAGAATTTTTTTGAACGTGCATTTTCTACGGCAGGACAGTTTGTAACAAAAATAAGAAGCCATTTCAACGATGAAACGCTGTCTTTTTATAAGCTTATTTACAGAAACACAGTAAATGCTTTAAAATTTCATTATGTACTATTTTTATTTGTTTTTTATGATGAATTAATTTTTTATTCGTTTCATTAAAATAATATTAAATCAATTTTTAATTATATTTTCAGTTTTATTATGCAATTTCAAATATGCTAATATGTAAGTATTTTTAATAAATAGTCCAATCCTAATCCCAGGATTTGGATAATGTAATCCCGAAATCCCGGGATTGAAAATATGACCCGGGATTGCAAACCCTACTTGAAAATAAAGTTATAAATTTTGAATTAAAAATAATTATATTATTTTTTAAATGAATCTAAATTTTTCAAACTTTTTAAAGTTTTCTATTTATTATTGCAAGCTGTGTGTAAATTTTTTCCATGAAATATTTTGATAAATAAAATAATAATCTTAAGCATTTTAAATTTTATTCAAGCTTTCATAAAATTATATGTTAACTTTTTTCAATTTTTCTGACTGAATTATAAACTTTTGATTTAATACAAACATATTTTGTTTAATTCTTTTATTCTTTATAGAAATCATAGCTTCATTTTTAGAACAAAACGTACCTTAGCTTCCGGATTACTTATAATCAAAATTATTAAATTATCTCAACCAAATGTAAGCTTTCAAAAATTCTAAGATTTTCTTTTAATAACTGGAAACAATCACAATATTTTCAATTTGTAAAGTTTCCTTTTAAAGTTTCTAAATATAAGTTAATAAAACATTAACTGAATACAAACGTTTTTTACACATTCAATTTTAATATTATAACAATACTTGTTTGTTTGTTTTTTCAAAAATCTTAATACTTAGTGACTAAACAGAAGAATAAAACATTTCCAGAATAATTTGAAATTTCTAAGATAACTCATACACAAAACTTTTTGACAAACGTCCCAATATCACAAAAGAAATTTAAAATTTTTCAACTAAATTTATATCTTAATTACATTCAAAGTTCCCTTTCTCAAAATTATACAACCTTACCCTTCAAATTGAATAATTTTTCACATTTCTATTTTGTTTGCAATCACTTATCTACTTTATATAAATTGTGTTTATATTTTTATTTCTGTAATGCATTCTGTAACCAATTTAATTAAGTAGTTTTAAACTAGCAGCAATTAAAAAATAGTACCTGTATTTTTCAACAATTATTATTGTTCTGTAAAAATAAACCTTTCATTAAATTCTTTTTATAAGAAATTTCTGCCATAGTTTTAACATTCTAATTGTTGCCTTTTTTAAAGATTTTATATATAGTTATAGATTGTTATAGAATATATATATATATAATTTTGATTAACTTTATTAGAAGCATACAAACTGTTATACAATATTTTAAAGAAATTATACGATTTTCATGCATTTCTATAATTAGTTATACACATACTTAATTATTAGATGTATTGAATATTCTTTCAAATTGTCTGGGGAAAAGATCTTAATCAAGAAAGTATCTATCGCATGCAAATCACTCTTAAAATGATAATAAATGTAAAAATAAATTGTGCTTTTAAAATTTAATCTTACAAAATAATTGTTCTCTTAGCAGTCTTAAAGTATATTAGAAAAATTATGTGTTTATTTCACATGTTACCTCAATAAAAGGGGGGGGGGATGTATATTCAAGTAAACTTAAGATATATATACTTTTTTTCCTTGAAAATTCTTTTAACAGTTTAAAGCAATATAAATTAAATATTTAGAAATTATAGATTGACTCATTTATTACTAAACAAAATTACCGTAATATATTATGATTACAAACAAAAAATTAAACAAATAAATATAATTACGTTTTATTTAAATTTCGAGTTATTGTTAGGACCCATTTAAGTATGGTAAATAATTAATGAATGTATTCAAAAGCTCATTAATGTTTTGTATTTTAAATGAACTACTATCACTTTTTATAATTGACTAAAGAAATTATTTTTATACGAAAGGCAAATAAAATTATTCATTTGAATAACAATGGCAATACAAATTTTTAAAGAAGATTCAAGCTACGAAAACACACGTAAATATGTTAATCATCATAAAAATATTCTAAGAAATTGATGACAGTTATTTATTTTTATGTGTGTAAAACGAAAAATAAATAAATAAAAAAATAATAATAGCACAAATGCAACAAAATATTTTTTTTTCAATTTATCTTAAGCAATGATTAAAATACCCCTGGGCATTGTATCTTAAAAATATAAAATAGAATTTGAAAATCAAAATATAGTTACCTTTTTAACACGCTTTAATAAGTTTCACTTGTATGTAACGGAATCTTAGAACTCGATTTTTACCCACTAAAAAAGATCGGATTCATTCGAAATTTCGCACACCGATGACAATACAATAATCTTTAACAGTCATCTCACAAGGACCGATGACAATACAATAATTTCATAATTTTGTTCCGTTGTCCTTTTCAGGATCGTCAGGAATAAGGAAAATCAGATTTGGCGACAAATCCATATATCACGTCCAGATTTGGCAACTTATTGCATATATCATTTTTAAATTTGGCGACTAGTTCCATATACCATTTTCAGACATGGCGACTAATTTCCTACATCATTTCCAGATTTGGCGACTAAAAGAATAAGGTGTAACCCTGAAGTGTTTTGAATTTAACACTAATTATATATGCAAGTATAAAATACTCTTGCGGTTAAAAGAAATAAAACAAACAAAAGAAGTTTTCTGTACCTGAGAAAGTGGAGGGTGGGTGTGTGTTAGCAATTTATAACCATAATATAAACATTTTTCTGAAAATGAAAATAAAAAAAAGGCTCGAGCATGTGAAAAAAATAATTTGCGTTCTAACTGCTAAATATTTTTTATTTTTATAAAGCAATACACTTAGAAATGATGATACGAATTAACATGAAAGGAACACGTTTAAAAGGTGAAAAATGTGTGACTTTCCGAGGAGCTAGAGACTTGAAATTCGGACTAAGCTCGGAAGTAGATGACAATGCATGAAAATGTGAAAAAAGAAAACAAAAATAAAAAGGAGGAATTTTATAATATTTAATCCGTAAAAACATGATACATTAAAAATTTTTGTAATTCAAACTCTTTCTTCTTTACACACTTTTATTTGTTTGACCTGTTCAAAAGAGACGGAATCTAATATAACGATCCGAGGCCTCTTAAACGGAGAGAATAAATACATTTCAGACCCATTAATTAATATCCATTGAAGAGCAAGACTAATTCCACAGCCACGTAATTCCAGCTTCAAATATCAAACTCAAGGATAAATTCAACAATAAATAAATTATAGTTTGAAAAAAAACTAAAAAACACGCTCTTATTGTAGTTCGAACTAAAAAATTAAAAATAAATTATAGTTTAAGAAAAAACCAAAAAACACGCTTTTATACTGAATCGAACTAAAAAGTAAAAAAAAAAAAAAATTCCTAATAAAGAATAAAATGATTAACGAGAAAATGAAGTGTGATTGGGGTAAAAGCGTGAGGTGTTCTATAAATGTATCAATTGTTATAATTTCTAACTTCTATTCCGAAAAGCTGAATTAGTGTAAAAATGTAGTACAAAGCACCCCATGCTTTTACCACAATGACATTTTTTTTTCTCGTTAATCATTTTATTCTTTATTAAGAATTATTTTTTTTTTACTTTTTAGTTCGATTCAGTATAAAAGCGTGTTTTTTAGTTTTTTTTCAAACTATAATTTATTTTGTTGTTTAAACACGGTTCTCCGATTTGTCTGTATAAGCGCAGGAAGCTAAAAGAAATTAGTTCGAACTCAAATTCACGCAAAATTTCCTCAGTTTTCTTCGAAAAGAGGTTGTTTTCTCAGGGTCATTCTGCCACATTCATCCTTAAGCATGTCATAAATCTTGATCGTACTTTTCATCACTTTTGTCCAATGTGTCGAAATTCTTCCTTAAGGCCTTCTCCCTCATAGAACCAACGTTGAGAACTCTCTCTCATGAATACTCCTTAAAAAATAATTAACTGTAGACTTGGAGGGTGACAGAAGACTTCTGGCGTTTATGGTCCTATCTTTTCTCGGATCGGGAAGTAGTTATCAAACCCTTGCTGTCCATGAATGCACATTCGGTCTTGTTGTTACAGAAATAAAAAGAGAACAGGGATAAATAAAATATAATATTCTCTTTCACTGGACCATCTTTAAAAAAAATTCCGACTAAGGGCCAAGCATTCGTGCAACGTTTATTATAGTCAATCAATCAACAGATGAAGGGATTATTGTCATTTACAAGCAAACAACATTTTGAATGGATTTTTCCCACATCCTAAGTATCTTATCTGTATTTCACTTCAAACAATCTTTCTGTCGATCCGCTTTGAATGAGAAGTTTTTCCTGCATTCCGAGCCCACACCACTCCTTGTCTTCTCATTATTTTGAGTAATTTTACCAGCTTTTAAACTGGTCCTGAGATTCAGAATTCACACGGAAAACTTATACCGTTTTAAACTAGTGACATAGTACTATTTTATAAACGTACAACGGAGCTCTTTAATATGACCGTTGATAACACTTTACGACTTTTTGCTTATACACGTCAGGGGCCCCTGTAGCTAGGGGGGGGGTGTATCATTGATACGGTGGTAGCTATGCCTCTGATAAGTAGGAATGTTCCTCAGAATTTGAAATCCATTCTTATTATATGCTTCATCTGCGGTAGTGCGAACCGTTAAAGTCTGCATGATTTCAAGAATTACTTTACGGATTGTTGAATTTCAGAGATCTTACAATAATGTTTACGACAAAATGCACATTTCGTACGATAGGAATATTGTCAAGTTTTCATGTGCAAGAGTACATTTTAGTTTTTGATCATGCTGGGGCCCCGGTGCATTGCATCCTCTACACCACCAACATGGCTGGCCTTGTCCATAGTTCCCTTTCTCTACAAACAAAAACTTAAAATATACAAATACTAAAAGGAAGACATTATCAAACTAGAAACACACGAGTTTTTCTCAAAAATCAAACATATGAAAGCAAATAGTGTAAAAATGATCCTATGAAACCAAAAAAATTAAAGAAGATGCACATTACCTGAAATTTTAACTTTATAAGTTAATCAAATTTAAGTTGAACAATGGTAAAAAATGCCAGAAAAATTTAGACGTTATGAAAGTAAACAATTATCAACGAGATCAATTATTACAATAGCCAAAGATCCTCTAGTTTTTTCGAAAAATAACTTTCCTCTATCTATATGATTCGTTCATCAATTTAGAGAAATCTCAATTAAATATTTCGCTATTTCTGTCATGTTAACTGAAATAAAACTGATCCTCAGCATACAAAATTCGATCTCTCTTTCCCCACATTCTCAAAATATAAACACAAAAATCCAGATAACAATAAATCACGAACCTTCAAATGCCGAATTCTTTCGAAAGAACTAAACACTGGTAGTTGTTTACAGTCATTAATATCTAGGATCAAAGTTTTAAAAACTTTGAACCGAAAACGTATATTAAAGACCTAAGTTCTAGAAAACATTAAAAAAAAAAAACGGATTTCAACTGCAACTACATATAATATATAAGGGCAACATTAACTGCTATACGATTCAAATCGTAGGTAATCATCGGGGTTGCAATATCAGTATAAGATTTTTTGTTGCTCTTTAAACTTATAAATGAAGTCCATTAGCTTGGGGCCCCTGGCGGCCGCTTAATCCACCTGTCATTAGAAGTAGCCTTTATTTTATTACAGCTTCATATCAATGTTTCATTGAGCTGAAAATAGTTTTAAGCTCTTTGTTTCCAAACGGTTTCTGACCAGGACGACAATTATGTTTATTCAAGAAGCAATGACATAAAGTAAAAGAGAAGATAGGACACCTAGAAAGAGATGCGTGACGAGAAAGTGGTATTTTCTGTTAAAATTGCAAGACAGGTGGGTGGTTCAGTGACTACATCTGGAGACCGAGAGTTTTGTTTAAGAAGTCAAGAGACAAATTTAATAAAAATCAAAGCAGGAAATAACCGAAAAAGGTGCACATCTGTTGATGACAAAAGAACAAAAATAATATGTCTCCAAAATAAAAGTATATCATCAGAAGTGATCTGAATGATACTGGTATTTCTGTCAGTTGAAAAACAATCAGAAGATTAGCAGATGTTAGACTAAGAGGTAGAATTTCACGAAAAATGCTTTATCTCAATTAACAGCAAAGCTAAAAGAGACTACATTGTGCAATAGAACACATTAATTGGACAAATGATGAGTGGTCACATGTTATATGGAGCGATGAAACTAAGATATCGTTATTCGGTAGTGATGGCCTAAAATATGCAAGGCGTAGAATAGGAGAGATACTACATACAAGCAACTGTAAAGAACCCACATTATGATTTGGGTATGCATATCAGGAGGTGGTATCTATCACCTTCATATTATCGATGGAACACTGAATGCTAGAAAATACATTGACATTCTAGAACCCCAACCTTCCATCTGGGATCTATTTACAAACAATGGTTCATTTTTCAGCAAGATTCTGCTCCTTACCTCACAGTAAAGTAATCGAAAGAAAGGTATCGTTCTAAGATCATTGTTGTCCTGGCCAGGAAACCATCCTGATCTAAATCCTATAGAAAACTTGTGGCACCGTTTGAAAACTCTTGTCCGAATGAGGTACCCATGAAATAAAAGGGAATTTTTTTGTCTATTATTGTTTCCCGGCATCACGTAATAACAAAGGAAGAGCTTTTTTTCAGCTCAATGAAACATCAATGTGAAGCTGTAATAAAAAAATAAAGGCAACACTAATAAAAAAACCAAATAAAGGCAAGTACCAATAACTCACTGCTATCATCAGTATCTAATGGGTATCAATAATTATTGCAGCTTAACTTTTTTTTATATTTTAATATTTGAATTTTGTATTAAATATCTTCTTTCAAATTATATATAAGACCTTGCATTTTGTGCAACTTAATATTTTCTATAAGCATACAAACTTAAAAAGCATAATTTCCAAAAGTGTCCACAATTTTGGATACCACCGTATGTTCCTAACTTGTTTTTCATGTATGGATTAGTTGAAATTTTGAATTTAAGAATAGGTTTAATTTTAGTGTAATATTATGGAATTTTTAAGATACGTCTGTGGTACTTATAACGAAAGAAAACTAAGACAAGATTTATTTACACATTTTATTACACATAACATACAATTTTTAATACATATCAGCTACATTAAAAATTGACAGTATACACTCTTTGGCACAAAAGGAAAAAAAAAGCACCAAGCATTTAAACGGAAAAAAAAAAGTTAACCGATTTTTTTTATTTACAATACCTTTATCACAAAACTGCTAAATGATTAAATTTTCATGAACAGTGATTTTAAGTTATATTGCATGTTTCCTACTGTACATATTCCTCTAATTAAAAACTAGCAATTGCAGTTTGAAATATTTTCCCTGTTCTTCGGGAAGCTGTTTAAGACTCATAATTGAAAGGCCTACTCAGGATTATCGTTTAGCGGAGCAGATGCACTCTAAATATGCCAGAATTTCAAGCTTGTACATCAACGAGGAGTGCCAGCTGAGGTGTTTCGTCATTTACAGCTTAAAATTATAGGCATTATTGGTAGTGGCGTACACAGACTATTTTTATTGGAGGGATTATTTGAAGAAAAAAAAACGTAGATGAAAGCACCAAGAGGTAATTTTTATTGTAAAAACAAAAATATGTTCATCTCTACGGCGGTAAAGCAAGTCTCAATACCCAAACCTCACTGTTGTGTATGACACTGGTTAGCAGAACATGTGTTGGGCAAAAAATCACAGTAACTAATTGAATGGAATTACCATCAGAACAAGTTTTGGCTTTTTCTATGTTACCTATAGCGTTTTAAATCATTTTACACCCTGTGGCAGAAATACAACTCCACTTAGTTACCCTGTAATCTCTGCTGCTGAATTTTATCTAATGGGTCACCAGTTTTGGGTGATATAAAAAACAGATATAGAACAAATATTAAAGTATTCCGAGTAAAATCTATAATAGTACAGGATTACGGCCAACATTTATGTACCAATTTGTATACAAATTATATAGATAAATTTTTTCAACAGTTACTAATTGTAACATTCTATAGGCAGGGGCGTAGCTACCGCCGTATCAATGATACAGGGCTCCAACACATGTAAGCAAAAGCTGTAATATGTTTTCAATAGTCCCATTAACAAAGCTCCCATTTTTAAAAAAAGGCCCTCCACGGAATTTTGATACAAGACCAGCTACGCCAGTGTCTATAGGCCAGAAGTGGTCAACTTTTTTTATGTATAGTGTGGATCACTTTTTCCCTATTTAAAAGTCAGAATCTACTTGTCATTGGCTTTCCGAAAAAGTGCTTTTTTTATTATGCAGACAATACAGTGTGATTAATAAATTAGCTTCCCAATAGACATGTTTGCCACCCTGCCATAGGCAACTGCTAGCTTTTGATGTGGCCTTGAAAAACTGTAATATATATTTGAAAAAGTGTTTTACTGTCTAAATTCAATTAAAACAGATACTATATTCATCGTAATTTAATTTTCTTTTTTATCAAAAATGTACACTAAGTAAAATAATCAGATACATTTTGAAACATCGAAATAGTAAGACATTAACTACTAACCAGCCAGTAATTTTGTACCAATTAAAAATTGTTAGACTTTGCCCTCAATAATCACATATAAGACTATACATAATATTGTATAGTCTTATAAAATGTATTTGAGTTTAACATTAAAACAAAATATTCTGAATACTACACTTTTCCTTTAGACTTTTCTATAAATATAAATGTACAAATAATCATTTACAACCTGAACGAGGAATGCATGTATGCTAAATAATTTACAAAACATAGTTCTCAGTCAAATGTAGGTTTCAGAACTATTTCTATAAATTAAAACAGTGCTGATTGAAGCTCATTTTCGGCCATGGGCGCAAAAGATCTATGGGCCTCTTGGCAATGGCAGATCTATATTTATAACCAGAAAATCTGGCAAAGTCCAGCTTATCCGGGCCCCTGCCCCAATGAATAAACCGGCACTAAATTAAAATATTGCTTCCAAAAATACAGGCTTTAAATGTTTTTAAGATTCTCTTGTCAAAGCAGTATTAGTTAAAGAAAAGATTCCGCATAAATGTGTTAGTAAATTCATAGAAATGCCTGTCATGGTATGAGTATGCAATTTTAAATTATTTAAAGACAGGTAAAATAAGTAAAAATAAAAAGATTTCGAATAATTGTTAATAGAAATGATAGTACAAAAATACTTTGTAGCTTAGCACCCTTTTATTAATGTCAAAATCTTAATTCCTTCATTTTATGAAGCCATGTTGTGTGCTTAATGACATATTTACTTCATAATAATCAATTGCAATATTTACAGAAAGTATGCTTATGATATATTCTTATTCACGAGCAACACATCAAATACTTTTAATACTGTAGGCATTGAGAAATCATAATAAATAAAAACAACAATTGGTACAGAATTTAAAGATTTATTTTAGCATATGACAGGTTTTAAATGGATGATATCGAATAAAGAAACATACAATAGATTTAATATATACAAACATAAAACATTGAAAAAATAAGTTAACATTTTTATAGATGTTGTAAATTTTAATTCAGTGAAAGAATTTTAAAATAGTGTGTAAAAAATTAATTTGTTATGCTTCAGAGTATTTTTGAGTTATATATACCTGTTGAATGAAATCTTTTTTAAATGCAGGACCATAAGTTTTACAAAAAGTGATGAAATATATATATATATCCTTGAGCACCAAATATTTTTACTGATTTTATACTAAAGATGAAAATACAATTTATACTTTCATAGAGTTAATGTTCATTTTGTTCTATATAATACAAGGAATTGTTTAACAGTACATTAAATTGATATCCAAAAACATGTCAATAATATATTTTTCTCTTCACTCTTTTAAATTTTTATTCATATTTTTTCTAAAAATGAATGTTACTTTTTTAATCTCTGTATTTACATTTTTTAAAAACTTTTATTCAGGTAAGTATTTACATTATGATATGTCTAGTTATAATGAATCAATTTGTGTTAACTGCAAATAAAACATTACATACTAATGACACATGTTGACAGAAAATGTATAAAATTGCACTATATTAATTCTTTTAAAAGAATTATTTTATGTTTAACAATCAAGTACACAAAATTTAATATTTGATAGAAAATAAAGCAAAAAACACTTATTATATATAATTCTATAAAAGACTATACATATATTTCTAAAAGAGACTATTTCACACTGTGCATTTCTCATTTAAAAGGTATAAATACTGAGAAATTGCAGTTCACAGAAAAACTTGATATTTGCCACTATAATGGTTACATTCAAGATTGAGTTCAGAGTAGTAAGAAGAAAGGATGGAAAAGTATATTGTTTTAAATACTATAATAATCAAATTAATTATAATTGTAGAGAAAGGCCTGTTTGCAGAATACAAAATATAACTTCAACTGAAGAATCATGGCATTGAAAGAAAAGTATTTGTAGTACAATGAAATAAAAACAAGTTTGTACATATATTATGAAAACAAAAGTTGAATAAAACAATATACAGAAAAATTACAAAGATGATGCATACTTTAAGATAAATAACATACAACATTGATGAATTACGATTAAGTTCAACACTAACCACATCAATTCTGTTGAAAAATGAATCTTTATATGAACAGTTTGTTGTGCAGAGCTCAATTTTTACAACTTGAGTTACTCTCTCTCTCCTTCACTGTCACTAATTATACAATAGTATAATAAGAGGAGAGTAAAATGAAAGCAATCATTTGACACAAGATGTCCAGTGTTTTCTTAGAAAATATGGGGAACTGCACATAAAAAGCTCTTCAATGTTGTAATTTTTAGGATCCTTCTTGGTTATTTTTTTCATACACAAACTTTCTACAAAAAGCAAATGTGGCGAATACTCAGTTTACATTTATGGCATGTTAACAGAATTCTCAATATCACTACAAAGCCATTATGCATTCATTTTTAAAAAAATTGTTACAACTCATGTTGCATGTCAGAAATGAATTATGAATACTTTCTTTATCAACAGGTCAGCCAAAAAGTCCATCATATACATATTTATGATAATTAGCTTTAAATTTAAATCAATATATTCATCTCAGTTGATGAATAGTGGATGCATATAAAGTTGCACAGAATATATCTGATAAGTAGTCAGTTCAAATCTATATCAATCATTTTATAATGTGCATATAATCAGTTATACACTTTAAGTATACACAATGCATTGTATTTGACACCCACCTTCGACTGACCAATCTTTCTCAAAATCAAGCTGCATCATAAGATAAGATGTACTGTGATTTGAATAACAGTTTTGAAATTTTAATCATTTTCACTTTCCATCAAACAATCTTTAAAAGTAAATTTGGCAAAATTCCAGGTAGTTTAGCAACTGGAAATTCAAACACATAATATTGCTCATGTTTATCAAATACTACTAAAGATGCATTAAGTTAATTAACATTAATTTGTTTAACTAATACATTCTTATTTAATATATTCACATACAGAATGCAATTTTTCTAGTTGAATAATTTTAAAAATAATTTAAATGAATATTAATTTGAAATGCACTATATAATGTTATTTAAATTTTTTTTTAAAAAAGCCTATCTATGCTAGGTAGCATATAAAATGCTACATCAAGGAGTAGCCAGAAAGTGATACAAATTTCAGAGGAGGTACATCTTATCAAGTAATGCAAATTTGAAATGTACAGCTCTCTGGAACATGCTTAGTTGTTTGAAAGAGAAGGAACTTGCAGAATGAGCAATATCCAAGTAGTTGTTACTGTCATTGTGGAATTTTTTCTTTCTTTTTTCAGAGGACATGTATAAAAGTAGAGAATGCCAGGCCAATACCAACACAGATGATTTCAGCAGACAGGACAATTTTATGGAGAAGCATGGTGATTGTAAAGAAAAGGGCAGGCTGGTCCATAAGTCAAATCCCAGCTGACAACCACCAAGAAGTGTCCACAATTCACCAGTTGGAGTAAGGACAGTTAGAACAAGAAAATATGACAAGTTTGATGAATGCCGGTGCAGCTGAAGAAATTGTCTGCATGTTTGAATCGATGCATCCACTGACAAGGGGTGGTGGCCCACAAGACATTTTTGTGGACATTTTATGGCATGAGCTCTTTCTGTTCTTATATTAACCAGAACCATTGCCTCTGTCAGTGCCTAACACTCAAGGTATCCATCATAAAAATTGTGATTGAACCCACAGCACCGATCACTTTGTATGTAATGGGTAGTTGAGTTGCAAACAATGTTTTGTGTGCAACTCAATGGAGAACAGTTTACTTAGCAATATAAAAACTATTTTCATAAACTTGAATAGTATATAGTAGATGTATCATTTATTAAAAAAATTAATATTCTATATTATTAACAGTGCACTATAAGTGTTTAATTATACATTATCAATTCATCTAACAATTTTAACCTAATCAAGTTATAATAATTAAGTCTAAAAGAATACATATTACTCACTGTGACTTTTGTATTATGTTTCATAAAAATTAAATACTTTTAAACCTTTACACAGTATGCAGCACCTCAAGTATTACACATGGAAAGGTCAATGGAGTTATCTTAAACTTAAAAAAATTCACCTACCATTTCTTTATTTTATTAACTAAGATATTTTATATAATCTGTTCAAGGAAAGCAAAAGCTAACTTTTCAGGTTATATAACATGACAATTCATCAATTAACCACATATAATTGGAGAACAGTTAATAAAATAAATAAAAATTTGAACAATTTTATATAAACCATGAAAAATATAATCAAAGGCTTTCAAACAGTTCTTTTTAACCAACTTATAATCACTATTTTGTGGAAAAAACTTTTGTTATTGGACTGCTGATTAATTACTTCAATGATGCAAATTACGAGGATCTACTTACAGTATTAGACTGTGCTTAAATTTCATATTATTGAGGTTTGTTACAATGTTATACAGGGTTAATTTGACAGGAAAGGTTTTTGGAGGAGCAAAAGATTTTTCCAAAGAATCAAAATCTTGTGGTGCAAGAACTAAAAACTGAGTTTTGTGAAGGAGGAAAAATATAAAAAAAGTTATCATAAGAAATTGGAGACTCAGAACTAGGAACTGATCCTTTACTTTTTGTTTAATTATGCATCATTAAAAACTATTTACAGATGATTGTTGCATGAATGAAATTTGAATAATTTTTCTCCTTCCGAGATATTTGATGTGGAATTTCCAAATAAAAAATATGCACATAGATATGGTTTTATAGGTTTTTCAATTAACCTTAAGACTGAGTCTTAAGAAGAAATTAAATCTTGTGGAGGAGAAAAAAATTCCTCATCAAAAGGCTCATGAAGTAGTGGGGAATTCTTTATAAATTGTTCAGAATCAGGATCTGATTCCTCATTTTCATAAATAATTGTTCCTTCATTCGATGATGATTCATTGGTGTCTATCACAGGAGAAGTCTCATAAGGTAAAATTATGTAAGTTTGCAATTTTTGGGTACTAGGTAAAACATTTTTTCTAATTTCTTCAATTGCTTCATGCAAGGCACGACCCTCCAAAAGAAGACTTTCGCATGTTGATGAATCTGCAAAATAAAAAAATAAATTAAACAACCAAAAATTTGAAAATACTTATACTTAATACTTGTGTTCAAAATTTTATAAAGTCAAGTATGTTAGATTAACAAGGATTGCGAAATTTTTAATGAAAGTAATATCTAGCACCTTTAACACCAAGTATAATGAGATGCAGCATAAATATTGATACAATTAAATTATAGGTATTGTGATTAGCAATATCAAATGAAATTTCTTTTAATGCAATTAGTTTTTTTTACCCACTAAATCAGAAGATATAAAATTTCAATCTTTATTTAACTTTTCAGAAACAGCTTACTTTTTGCAAGTTTAAGATAACAAAAATTTGTAGTTGTCAATAGAATATTAATTTAAATATTTAAATTAAAAAATATGTGCTTCCAATATCAGAAGGAAAAAAAACGAATTTATATAATGTTTCATTTTAATAATATGCATGTTTAACTAGTTCATTTTTTTTTTAAAAAAAGGATAATTAATTTTTCTCTTTCCTGAAAATTATTAAATAAGTTTAAATGCATCTTGCATTTTCTGAAATCAAATATTTCTCACTATTATTAGTTATTTTTTAATAAAATTACTAAATTCAAGGATCATTTTATCTTTAATTTAACTTGAATTAATAACATTATTAATCTGTCAGAGAATTAGAACCCGCGACCTATGAATCCAAAGCCAAGTAACATGACCACTAGACAAAAGTAACATCACCTCTGTCCAGTGGCTATTACTGGCTTATATAGGAACTGCTATACTACTCCTCCACCAGAGTCAGTGGATAGGTGAACGAACAGGATATTTGTTATGGTTAGTGTGCGAGTTGATGCTGTTGCGTCAAGCGAGTCTGACGACTTTTTGGTTGATCTTTTTGCAGGTAGATGGCACCACAACAGATCAGAAGGTTTGTGTTTTTCTTTTCAGCCAAGGTCACCAATGTCTGAGGATTAGAACCCGCGACCTATGGATCCAAAGCCAAGTAACATGACCACTAGATAAAAGTGATCACCTCTGTCCGGGGGCTGTTACTGGCTTATATAGGAACCACTACAAATCAAATAAACTCTTTAAATTTTACTCATATACATTAATTTATGAATAAAATTAGGATATGATTTTCAAATCCTTTTCATTTCTTCAAAACATGAAGACATATAAAATATAATGATTTTTATTTAAATTTTACAATTGACAATCAATGTGATAAACAATTAAGACATTCCTATTCAAAATTCAAGACTACCATCTCTATAGCAAAGGTTACAAAAGCAATAAAATTCCCCTTATTTAATATAAGATATTCATTCTTTATTTACATATGCATAAGGCTCAAGAAAATTAACTTTGTTTTATTCTATTAATTATTTATATTTCTAGAAAGCATTACGAAGGCAATAGAATGACTAATCTCAATATTTACACCTTTAATCTCCTCCTTTCATGAACCTTATTTTACAGAACTAACAATTTCATGTTGAAAATTAATATATTATCTCTAAGTAATATTACTGATAAATATAAAATATGGTATAAATTGTGAATTTTTAAATGACTATGTATATAGCTTATTTTAATACAAATATTTCTGAAATATCTTTTGAAAGGAAAAGGGAGAAACAAATTTAAAATCATTGGAATGCCATTCTATAAATTTTAGGAATAAATATATTTATTAATACCAGTTGTAAAAAGCATTGCAGGAATGTTTCATATCAAATTTCCTACAGAATATTTATTCACTAGCAGTCATATCACTTATTTATTTATTTTTTTTTAATTCAGTTTTCATTAGAATACAACTTTTTAAATATAGAAAGGATTTTGGCTAAATGTAAAACAGATTTCATGAAAATGCATTAACTCTTAATTTGGAGTTCAAAATCTAATCATTGTAATCATACAAATCAGATCACACAAATAATTATAAATTTTAATTTAAAAATATTTGCTTTAAATAAATTAACTTTATTAGCACTTATTTATCTCTTGTCACTGTTTCCTCATTAATTTACTCAAAACCAATACAATCAAAATGACAGGAATTAGTGTTTGATAGTTGAAAATACAAAAAAATAAGAAAAATCATCAAATTTTTTTAAATAAAGAAATTTTCAAAGAAAAATTACCATTACTGATGCTTGGTGGCATCCCATTTCTGCAACTGTTCTCTATTTTATCTTCTAAAGAGAAGGAAAAATTTTCAATAAACTTAACTTTCATAAATACCAATGCACTACATAACATTTTTCAGAAGTACATTAATACCTCAAATTATGCTCTCTGACTTACACGAACCTGGAGTTACGCAATTTTCAAATCTCGCCAATTCGTCATTTGAGAGCTACACACTCAACCTCACGAAATTGGTAATGTGAATGAAGAAGTTGTTGATCTTGCCAGACAAGTAAATTTAGAAGTGGATAGTGATGATGTTCAAGAACTACTGGATTCCCACAATCAGGAGCTGAGAATTAATGAGTTCATAGAAATGCACACACAAGAGTAAGACATTGAAGAATATTTTAGACCCAGTTCGATCAGAAGATCGAATGACAGTTGGGAATTTGACAGAAGGCCTTAGTTTAACTGAAAAAGGGTTACAAATTTCAGAAAATATAGATTTCAATGATGAGTATTTTTTCCCCATCAAAGCAAGGAATAAAAAAATCATTAACATGCAATGAGGAAATTTCACAGGGGAAAAAGAAAATCATCGAGCCAGAAGACTACCATGTTAGATTTTAGGAAACCTTCTATATCAAAATAATTTCGGTCAGCGAATTTGTATTCATGTTATGCAAGATTTATTAAACATTTTTTTCTTAATTATTATTTTTTCCGGCCCCAATTAAAAATAATTTATATGAATTTATATGCGAAATTTTACCCCGATTTACGAAAATGACTAACGTGGTTATCACTCAGTCCCGTCTATTGCACATGTTTGGGAGTAATATTGTAATTCTTAAAATTTAAGTGCTCTTAAACATATTATAAACATCATACTGGATTCATACACTTCTGCTCTCAAGGCCAAAGAAATAATTCTCTCTCAAAGCAAAAATTTAATTATGTTAAATTAAATATTGACTGTGCTTTATTTTTTTTTTTGTGCAAAATAATGCAGTGAAAAACTGAATAATTAAATTGAAAAACATTGTAGAACTTTGGTCGATTATTTTATCTTGACTGCTGCATTTTCAGGCAATGAATGGCCTTGTTTAATTCCTTGGAAAATCAGCTATGCTCAAAAAGCATGAACTGGCAAGGGATTTCCAACATTTAATAACCAATTTAAACAAATAATCTTGTCTTTAATCCCTTAACTGCTGTGGGCTTATGTATATACCTCACTTAGCCAGTGTGGTAACCGCTCCTGGAATATATATATACACACATTTTTCTTAAGTACTATCCTTTGCATTGTGCTACTATTCATAAAACTATTTTGAAGGCTTTGGAATGCAATAAAATAACCTTAACAGTGTTTGTAAAGCAGGGGTGGCCAACCCGTGGCACACAGGAGTCGTAACCATGGCATGCGAAGACTTATTGAAAAATTACAAAATGTTTGAAAAGATTACTGAATTACAATAGAAAATTATCATGAAGAGAATACGTAAAAAACAGAATTTTTCAGCGTGAAGTCTTAAAGGCGCTAAGCAAGATTTTTTCTTTTCTTCAGTACAGCGACAAAAATGAGATCATGCTCCAAAACTTACAATTCTACAGCATTGTAACATTCTGAGAAAAGTGTTGAGTAACGTGAGACTAAAAACAAATTAATTCTCTCTTTCTTTGACGGTCGAATCTGCACCAAAAGTCACCTTTCTCGGGGCAGTTAATTTTTAACATCTGGGATTTCTATTCGAATTTTAGCTTACCCTTGCAGTTCTGAAGTTTAGTGTTTATAGCTGTCAAATAAAGAGGTTTTTCCAAAGGTGTTGATTATTTACGATTTCTGTAATGTCAAGAAGTAATTCGTCAATATATTAGTTATGACGTGATGAAATCAAAATATCGCTCAAAATTAACTGATATGCACCTAAAACACCTAATTTTGTTAGCATCTTCACGAACTAATCCAAATATAGATGATTTAGTAAAAAAACTACAAATTCAAAAACTACATTAAGAAAGTACAGACTGCTTAATAATCATTTAAAATTAAATGTTTCATGTTGTTTATTTTTATTTTGTATCTAAGCTTATTTTTATCTTTTATTTATTGATCCTGTAAAAATTTATCAACAATAAAATATATAAGTTTATACTTTTGTTTCATTTGTTATACCATTTTTTTTTTTTTTTTTTTACATTTCACTATATAAAACTTGCATTTAAAAATATGTTTTTGGTGTAAATAACCCATAATAAGCCTATAAGTAACTTTTTCACTTTTGTATATTTTTTAGTTTGGTGGAGAAGTTGGAAGTGGCACACACAACTTTTTTTTTATCAGATTGTGGCATGCTTCCCAAAAAGGTTGGCCACCCCTGTTGTAAAGAATTTAATTTATTTTACAGAAAGATTTACTTATTTATGCCTTTTCCTTTTTTTCCAATGCATCATCCAATGAACTATGTGCACCTACATGGAAAAAAGGTGGCACTGGGGAGAGAATAGCATACTTTTCCTCAGCAGATAAGAGGTTAATGATGCAACTTCATTTCAATAATTTTAGCTACTTACAGAAACTCTCTTACAATTTCTCCAACTTTTCTAACTTCCTCAGTGGACTAAATTAAATATTTAAAGTTTCTCTGACTTTTGCAACTATCTCAATAGACCAAATTAAATATTTTAAATTATCTTTAGATTAATCACATATTGTTCAACTAAAAAAAAAAGACTTTAGCTATATAGTATTGTAAATACAGTTCTCTTAACAGCTTTTTGTTTGCATATTATCCTTGTTTCAATTTACAACCTAATGAACCTTTTAAAATATAAGTCATATGAGGTTCAGCCAAAGACACTAACTATTGAATTCTCATGCTTAAATAATAAACATTGTTGCTAGAAATAAGATTGAAGGTTTCTTTATCTCATGACAATTGTGACTGTCATGTATATTATGCAAATAGTGTTTTGTAACTGCTGTGATTCTTGTGTTACTATTTGTTCATGTAAAAAGGTATGTTCAGTGTATCTGCTCTAGTATTGTGATTAATTATGTTATAAGGAACATAATAAGAACAAAAACAATTATATGGAGCCATCTGATGAAACCAGATTTAAATTGAAGGAAATTAATGCTTGCTTGAATAATGTGTACAATGGATGAGTTCTGGCCATCAACTCACTGTAAAAAAAGATACACATGCTGATGAAATAAAAATAGCTATCCCATTGAATCTACCAACAATTTCAAATTTTAATAATCTGAAAGTAAAGTACAATATTCCGGAGTCCTCCATGAGTTTCGAAACTATTGCTCACCAAGGCAGAATGTTCTTTATGAATGGTACAAATTTTATTTGTGCACCCACAAAGAGTACTACACAATAGAACTGAATTAGACTTTAGCATTCATAAATAAATTTGCTGAACAAGAGAATGGACTAATTCATGACTGCATCCTCCTAGGAACTAGACAGTGGGAGAAGGAACAACTCATGTGAGAATATAGTACAAGATTGGAAAAAGTTATTGAAACCACCCTTGCTGCTGAAATTAGTCAAAAACAATTCCAGAACAATAAAGAAACATCAGTAAACTTCAGAAAAATTTAAAGGCAGTAACAACTGAAACAGTAGTTATTAGAATATGAGTGCAAAAACTGTGTCAAATGCAACAAGATGAATCACTTCACAGCTAAATGCATCCAGAAAACGAAAAAAAAAGAAACATTATGAAATAAAGGCACTTAAAATGAACTAAATATTTACGTAGATTTCGTAACTGGTATGGTACATGAAAATAAAAAACATCAATTGATAACTAGTAAATGAAACATGTATTAAAATGAAATGAGTAAATGAAACATGTATTAAATGCAAATTATACTGGCTTTTAAGATATTTTTGAACTGCATACTGGTGCTAAAGTAAATATTTTGTCGTTGTAACAACTTAGTGAAACTAATCTATCTTTAACAACAGATAGTAATTTTAAATTGAAGCCAGAATTAATAGCAATTATAATATCACAATTAATTGCCAAATTAGTAAACACAAAAAAATTCCTTTGCAACTTTTTGTAGTAAATGCAGAGTCAAAACAAATATTAAGGTTAAAAGGTTATATGGAATTAAAACTAATAAAACGAATTTATGCTCAGTGGTGTAACTTACATACTTGCAAACTCTGCATCGTGGAGGGAAGGGGCAGTATTCTAAGGATCCCAAAACTTGATGTTACGGATTTGCAATCCTTTGTAAGATCTGGCTTAGAGCTCCAAACCTGACTTTGCACAGGGGCCCTAATATTCTCTGTTACACCACTGCTGATGTAAATAAATATTAACCTCGCACTATTCAGCTACTCAAGGGCTCTTTTGGCGACAGACCTCCTAATTCTGAACCAGTCAAGTGTCAAGGATGACACTTGAGCTAGCAGCCCCTCTCCTAACTTCCACACCACACCAAGGGAAGGACGTCTGAGCTTCGACTGATTTAACGTGCATCACACTCTATGCAGTAGTTCTTCAGTGGTATTAGGCTTGAACTCATGACACACCCGTCACGAATCCGTTAGGACCACTAGGCTACCACAGCCACCTACAGCTGATGCTATAGAATGTAGTAAAATAAGTAAAAATGAGTTAAGTAATATAAAGATGTATTTAGCAGGAGAGGGTTAATTTCCAAATGAACTGCATTACATTATTTTGAACGATAATGCCTGTACCAGTAATTCATACTCCAAGACAAATTTCTTAAGCTTTATAAGTCTAGATTAAAAAGTACATTAGGTAAATTAGAAAAAAGAAGGTTTTATCAAAAGTTCAAAAGATAATGAACCAACTGACTGGGTACAAAGTTTGGTTATTGTAGAGAAACCAAATGGAAATCTGAGGTTATGCTTAAACTCTAGAGTTCTTTACAAAGTAATTAAAAGAGAATGCTATGCAATTCTTTCTGCCAATGATATCACTGTTAGATTAAAAAGCAACAAAATGTTTTCTTGCTTAATACACTGTTTTAAAGTACAAAATCAATAAAATGCCCATAAAAATAGTTTTTGCATCCAAGATACTTCAGAAAATAAATAAAGTCTGGAGGATACTGAAGGTGAAGTGACTTATTTTGATAACATTGTTGCACAGTATATGATGAATTCTCACATAATGCAATCAAGTTTTTGAAAGATCTAAATCAGTAAATATAAATCCAGATAAATTGTAATTCAGAATAGCAGAGAAAAAATATGTTGGTCAAATTACATCTGAATTGGGTATAAAATTTGATTCAGCTCACATTAAGGCAATTGTTGATGCTAAAACCAAAATCAAAAACTGAAGATAAGGAGGTTATTAGGCATGATGAATTTTCCTTCAAAATTTATACTCAATGTACCTTAAGTTACTGCACCTTTAGGGAAAAATCCTTCATGAAAATGTAGAATCTAATTGGAGAAGGGAACCAAAATTCCCATTTGTATACATTACAGCATTATTAGCTAAAAAACAGTAGTTTTAAAATTTTCAGAGCAAGAGATAAAATAGTGATGGTTTAAAAGATGGGCCGAGTTCTTGATTAATGCTAAAAAGATCAATAAGTGTCATTTGTCTCATGCATTTTAACAAATAGAGAAAAAAAATTAGGCACATGTTGAAAAAGAATTATTAGCAATTGTTTTTTCAGTGAGAAATACCATAATTTTCAAAATGAATGTCAAGTTGTTGTAAAGCATGACCACAGATTCTTAATGGTAACAGTTAAGAAACCTATACCAAAAATATCCTCTAGAATATAAAGAATGATTTTAAAATTATTGAAGTATGATTTTGAAATAAATTATGTACCAGGTTTCTATTTGATACTTTATCATGTGCATTTTCTGTTAATGAAACTTTGAATGATGATCCTGAATTGCACTCTTATAGTTTTAAGAAAAGATATGTTGCAACTAATTCATGAAGCTCACTTTTGAATAGAGAAGTGTTTCAAACACTTTTATTTTCCTTAAAGGCTAGATAAATAATGATCCAGGGATAAACTTGCACAGACAGTGGTATAAGAGAGTGGAATATGCAGAAAATTAAAAAAGAAAAATACAAGGTGAGCCATTAAAACTTCACACAATTCCCTGAAGACCTTTTAAAAAGATAGGAGTTGATATAATAAACTTTAGTAATGTAAGCTATCAAGTTGTAATGGATTATAATTCAAAAAGGGTTGAAACTTAACTTACAAATAAATTGACACAATAAAAGCAATAAATGAATGTAATAACTTAACTTAAATCAATAATTAAGTCTAGATTTGGCATTCTTAATGCTGTAATCTGATAACAAACAATTTAACAGTTAAATTTTTATGAATTTTGGAAATGATTAGGACTATAAATATATGTATTTATTAGACCTCACTACTCCCCAAGTAATGAGATAGTTGAAAGAGCAGTAGGAATTGCAAAAAAACATTGTGAGAAAGAGAAAGGAAAGACTATTTTGCACGATTAAGGGAGTACAAAAGTACCCTGAAAAAATAAAAGGAATAGGGAATTGAACTCAATTTCAAGAAATACTATAAGTAGCAGTTTTGAATCTTGATAATTTTTCAATGAAAATATGCTACCTGATATACAAAATACGTGAAGATCCACCTTATTTACCTTTGCCTGCATTAAAAATATAATGTAAAAGTAGCCATAAAGATTAAGTTACAATTTCAATTTTTGCATCAAGTAAACTTACATAGAAAAACTTTTTAGAACTTTAACTGAAAAAAAAAAAAACCACATTATTGAATACAATAGTTTCTAAGACAGTGCCCACAAATATATTAAACCCATTGACATTCTGAGGAGCTGTGTCAAGTGATGCAAATGCAATTTTGTTCCCTATTTCATAATACACTACAGCTTTTTTTTTTTGGTTAAATGTTCCAGTTTAAGTTACAATACAAAATGTTGAAAAATTAAAACATTTTACCTTTTCTTCTCTTCCTTTTCATATTTTTTTCAACTACATCTTCCCAATCTACAATAAAAAAGCATGACTCCAGTTACACTTGCAATTTTATCATAGTATTAGTTGATTTAACTTTTTTATTACATTGTCACCTTTCAACATAAGTACCAATAATAGTTTCTTAAAAATGAAACAATTTTTTTTAATATTTGTGCTAATAATTAATTCTTTAATATATGAGCTAAAATACATAAAAATATATCTTTTAAAATAAATGATAAATTAATGAAAACACCAACACAATACAAAATGTTGAAAAATTAAAACATTTTACCTTTTTCCCCTTCTCTTTTCATATTTTTTTCAACTACATCTTCCCAATCTACAATAAAAAAGCATGACTTCAGTTAAACTTGCAATTTTATAATAGTATTAGTTGATTTAATTTTTTTTATTTCATTGTTATCTTTCAACATAATACCAATAATAGTTTCTTAAAAATGAAACAATTTTCTTTAATATTTGTGCTAATAATTAATTCTTAAATATATGAGCTAAAATACATATATATGTATATATATATATATATTAAAATAAATGATAAATTAATGAAACATCAACAAAATACAAAATGTTGAAAAATTAATACATTTTACCTTTCTTTCTCTTCCTTTCCATATTTTTTTCAACTATATCTTCCCAATCTACAATAAAAAAGCATGACTTCAGTTACACTTGCAATTTTATCACAGTATTAGTTGATTTAATTTTTTATTACATTGTTACCTTTCAACATAAGTACCAATAATAGTTTCTTAAAAATGAAACAATTTTCTTTAATATTTGTGCTAATAAATAATTCTTTAATATATGAGTTAAAATACATATATATATATCTTTTAAAATGAATGATAAATTAATGAAACACCAACACAAATTTCTTTTACATTTATGGTTGTTTTAATAGAAAAGTTACTGCTCAAGGGAGATCAAACTATATTAAAAAACACAGGATTAATTTATTCTTTGATGTGAAAGAAATTCTTTCAAAATTACACATTAACTTAGAGATACAAAAAAGGATTAAAATCAAAATATTTAAATTTACATTTTAAATGAACCATATCAACAGATAGAAAATTATGCAAAATGATACAATTTCTCAAAAATTTGTCTGAACACTCAAAAATAAAAATATTCTATATTAGATGGTATTGAAAATCTGTTTTGCATAATTTCACTTACATCTACATCATGCTGCACTACATCTGCACTTTCAAACTTTTTCCATTCTTATAGCTCAAAGGTGAATTATTTCAAACATTTAACACTTAAAAAGATCCTCTTTAATGCTTTAGAATATTAGCCTTACATTTTTTTCTTGTGCACAGGTTGCAAACAGTGCGATCCCATTAGAACAGAGTTTCCCAAACTTTTTTGTCGTGTAGACAGACACCTTGCCATATTTTCCCATTTGGAATAGACCCCTGCTTACCTAATATTGAATTTTTTCAAATTCATCAAATGAAATGTGTAGCTGGTATGTATAGAGCTACTTACTTTAAAAAATTTAAATGGGAAGTAGTGAAGTGCAGTGGGAAAAACTTAAGGAAGAAAAATCCATGTTAATTTTAAACATTTATCAATTAAATTAAAATTTAGTACCTGTTACATTAAATAATTGAGCAACAAACAAATGGTTTTAATGGGAGGGATGAATCTGATGCTCTTTAATATATTTTTATCATTTGACATCAATTTTATTAGGTTTAATCCTAAATATCTTCCAGGTGATTTTTGTTGTTATTATGAAGATTGGCTACTGTGCTGAAATTCCTTTTCACTAGGAAAAGCCAATTAAAAACTTTCTCAGGATATTCCATAATTTGAGGTAGACAGATATATGTATTTGTATTTCAATAAGATATTATGTAAATAAATAAGTAACACCTCTGTGTATGTGGGATATTTATTCAATTTAATGAAATTTAAAATTTAAGTTACAAACTCTTAAATGAAAGCCACAATCGTAGACCCCTTACAGGTTTTCGTAGATCCCTGGGTAACGATATAGACCACTTTGGGAATCATTGCACTAGAACCTGAGTAGCTGCCAAACTTTGCAACATCAAATTGTTTCCTTTGTTTTTAGATATATAAAAATTTAATTACCAAGCAATTAGTGTACAGCTAGACTTCGTCTGAACATATTTAACTTACTTCAGCCCTTTATATGGCGAGTCTTCAGGGACACCTAGACTTAAACCCTTTGACTCAATGTCATGGATTTGCATTTATGACCATTCAGCTACCATGGTCAAGCAGTTTGATCCGGAATTGATTTCCAATGCCTCTGGATAAATTATCATGTGGTTGCAATGTATAAGCATTTAAAGAGTTGGTCTTAAGTAAGCACTCACTTTTTAAACACTGCTGTAGCTCTTTCACTTTTGTAATAATTATTTAATCATGATTTTTGATATACTGGGTTTCTCACAATCGTTCTGAATAATAAAGAGTTTATTGTAAGCCAACTATACAGTTCATACAAACATTTTATTTAAAATCTGATATTTTGTACTAAAGATCATTCAAAATGAGTCAATACTTTTTGAACATTTAATACAAACACTTAAGCTACAACAAATCTTTTACACAGATTTGGTATTGAAATAACTGTCAAACCCTCCCGAACAGTTATTCAAAAAACTCTTACTTTTTCAAAAAGGACAAAGAATAATAATAAAATAATTCTTTAACCTCAATGTTAAATTGTTGATCAAAACATACAATATGGAATATAAATTCCTAAATGATTATGTAGCTTCAGGGCCGGCTCTAGCAGTTTTGCCGCCCCGGACAAAAATGAAAAATGACGCTTCTCTCCACAAAGTAAAGAAAAAAAAAAAAAATATTATTAAAAAATATAGAAATTGTTGATAAATATACGTCTATAAAACCTGAATTGTTCTTGCAAAGAAAAAGGTAGCAAAATAGTATTTATATAAATATTTATTAAAAACTAAACCAAAAAAAAAGAAAAAATTTAAAACAAATAACAAAATACACAAAAAATTATTATTTTTTTTAACTTTTAACTCTGAAAACTTTCTGATCAATTCTGTTAAATCAATTTGTTCATGTTCTATAGCCAATGTAGCTAAACCATTTAATCTCTCTTGAAGAGTAGTTGTAAGAGAAAATTTTAATTTTTAGAAACTCCTGTCTCCGCTTGCTACACTTATTGGCAAAGAAAGTAAAATTCTTAATGCGACAGCAAGATTTGGCGCAATTCTATAACTGAAATAAATTTTGAAACTTCTCTCTATTGGGCTTTCTTTTTTGCCTAATAAAGCTTAAACTGACATTATCTCATCTGCTAGATCAAACACGTTTATATGTACTGATTCTCCGTCTGTCAACATCATTTCTAAATTTTTACAGTTTTTAATTATTAAATTTTAAGGTGTATCTTTTAAATCATGCACATTTTATAAAAATTGAAAACAATTACTATGGGTACTCATTAAATTAAATTTGCATTCTAATGCATTAACTGCTTGGTCAATTGTAAAAAAATAAAACTGTACCTTAGATTTTAATTTAGGATCTTCCACTAGATCATCTCGTGCTTCGCAATCAAAATTAACATTTTTGCGTTTAACTCTATGACTTGGCTGCGTCACCTCCAAGTTAGCAGGGATATCAAACTCATTGGCCAGTTATTTTGCATCACAGAGCATTTCATCAAAAGCCACATCCGATCGAAGATAATTAAAAAGCTAAAAACTTCTTAAAAGTTTCACAGCAGATGGTAGATCGTTATCTTTTGTTTGCAATAGCGTGCTTATTGGATTTATGCAATTTAAGATTTTATACCAATTAATGACGGAGCTTAGGAACTTGAATTGTTCAATATAATTTAATAATCCAAATGCCTCATCTTTTATAGAGTTGTCAATTTTAGCATTATTATGAACACTAAAGAAAGCATCATAAATACCTCCTAATTGATACCTTGAGGGTTTAATTGCCTTTATTCGGCTTTCCCAGTGAGTTGCACTTAGTGGTTTTAAAGAGTTATGCCCTTTATATATTTTAATAATATGGCCCAACAAAAAGTTGATGAAAATAAATTTTTTAGACTGTATTAAAAAAACTACAGGCTTCTAAGGATGCTTTTGTCATGCCATTATTGACCAAATTTAAAGAATGATTATAACATGGTACGTAGACTGTTCGTGGACCCAACGTCCTAATTCTAGATTGTATCCCTGATTTATCACCTCTCATAATGGCTCTATTATCGTAGGCCTGCTCCCGCTTATTTAGGAAATTTAGTCCTAATTTTTTAAGTTTCTCAGCTTTTAAATTTGAAAGCTCTTTTCCATTCGATCTTTCAACTGGAAGGGTGACCGTGGTAGCCAAGTGGTCTAGGCATCGGATCGTGGCTAGCATGTCATGAGTTCGATCCCAGTTCCACTGAAGACCCGCCGTGTAGGGGAGCGATGCACGTAAAATCTGTCGAGAGCTTAAATGTCCTCCCGTCGGGGTGGTGTGGTAGTTAGGAGATGGGGTGCCAGCTCAAATGTCGCCCGCATCACTTGACCATGGTTCAAAATTACGCAGACCGTCCCCCAAAAGCCCTCGTGTAGCTGAACAGTGGGACGTTAATATTCACTCACTCATTCAATTGGACGGAAACCTAAGAAACTCTGATTAATTTTAACAGTAATTTCATTAGAATTATAAATTTTTCAATACATACATATCTTGCCAAAAATGTCATTTGTTCGATCTTACTGACATCTGGGGTGTAATGTAAAATTATTGAATAATATTTAGCTTGTTTAATTTTACGAACAATTTGTAGGTTAATGTTCTCATGCAAAAGTGAAATTATCTCATTCTGAATATTTTCCCCTAGATAATGTATTTTAGTTTCTTAATTTTTTAGCATTCTTCAAACATGTTTCTCCATTATTGGATCAAATTTAGCAAATGAGTGAACTATTTGTAAAAAATGACCATTATTGGAATCGGATAGTTTGTCACTCTTACAACAAAGGGCTAAACAGTTTTGAGCAAGCATTTTTAATGTTGCTACACTGCGTTGAAGCATCTCGCACCAATAATTAGTCTCCGCAATAATAAGTCTTTGCGAGTCACTGTCAGTTATTTTACAGCATTGTAATCGCTGACTAAATTCAATCGAAGATTTTGACTTTGACTATGGTTCTTCGATGTTTCAACCAGGTGCTTCCAAAATTTAAAACCTTCTGTGGAAAGAGAACTAACGACACTGCCAAAAGGTTTGCAAGAAAAACAATATAGAGTTCTCGTTCCAGAAATGGAAGCTCTCTTATGAAAAAAATTTCGCATCAACAATATTATTTGGATTTAATATAAAATTAAAATTTTTCAATCCATATCTCTTAACTATAACTATAGATACATATATGCAAAATAGTTTCATTGAAATTAGAATAACCTAGTTTTCTTTTAACTCAGTAGTGCTTTCAATTATAATCGTTACTCATTTATGTGAATTTATTAATAACACACTTAATGGAAAAAAAAAGTATTTTTCAAATTCGGTCCAAATGCGGCCCTTAAAATTTGCCGCCCCGGACATAAGTCCGGTTTGTCCGGCCCTAGAGCTGCCCCTGGTAGCTTATTTAGATAGAAGCAAACCTAACATGGGCTAATCCATTCTGGCAAATTGAAAGTACGTGAAATTCTTACATCAGAGAAAAAAATAAAATAAAATCATTGCATACTTGTAAGAATGTAATATCATTACTTCGAATGCTGAAGAAATGGTTTTATCTCAGATTTTATACACCATATTTATTCATTATAGCATTCATATCAATTGATTTTTTTAAATTTAGTTTTCATTTAAATACAGTTTCTTAATATCAAAAATGATTTTAACAAGATCCTTTATTAATTTCCAGACTAAATGTAAAATTATAAATAAATTTAGAAAGTGCATTAACTCGTAATTTTATGTTCAAAATCTATTCTTTGTAATATAAATAATGTAAGTAAATATAAATTTCAATTTAATAACATCTGCTAGAAATAAATTAACTTTGCTTGATGAAAGAAATATTTGAAAGAAAAAGTAACTTTATTTGCAGCTATTTATTTCTTACTCATCAGTGATTATTCATTAAATCCATCAAAAACAATTTAATCCAAATGAAAGACATTAGCATTTGATAAACATCAATTCAAAATCCTCTTATTCTTAAATATATTTTTAAAAATATAGAAATTTTCAAAAAAAAAAAAAAAAAAAAAAAATTACCCAAACTAATGTTTGCTGATGCGCCATTTTTGTACGAATTCCTCATATCTTCTGAACAGAAAAAATATTTTGAATTATCCTTACTAGTGCTTGCTGGTGTCCTATTTTCGCAACCCTTCCTTATTTTATCTTCTGAAGAGAAAGAAAATTTTAAATAAGCAAAATTTTTATAAATACTAATACACTACCTGACATTCAAAATGTAACACAAAGAAGGAGTGGCAGAAAATTATGCAATTTTCACAGTTGGCTCACCTCTACAGAACACGCTGGGTTGGATAAAAGGGAAGGAACTTTCAGAATGAGCAACAACCAGGCTGTTATTTTTGCAATCATGGAATCCTTTTCTTATCTCAGAGGACATGTACAACAGTAGAGATCACCAGGCGGCTGCCAATGGAGACAATTCCAGCAGACTGATTTAAAGAGGTGCATTGCAATTGAAAAGAAAATGGCAGGTTGATCCACTTTGCAAAATCTCACATAACACCCATTTAGATGCATTCATTGTTCACCAGCTGCAGCAAAGATGGAACAAAAAAAAAAAAAAATGTAGAAAATGAAGGATGCTGTTTAGGCAAGGAGATATCAGCATGCATGTATTGACCCATGTCACCATTTTGTGGCATGTGAAGAGCATTTTTGATGTTTCCATATTGACTATAGCCATTACCTGTTTTATTGGTTTATAAAAACCTGCAGTTATGGTTAACGTGGCACTTACGTTAAGTACATTATCACTGACCCGTAAGCACAAATGCTACCAATTTGCAAAGGTGACTGGATAAAATGCTGTGGTTGGTGACACTCATTTTTCTTCAGGGTGCACAGTGCCCTTTACCAGCAGGATTATACTCAATTGCACATTGTCCACATCAGCCTATGAGCTCTGCAACAAGTACTGATGGCACTCCCTGGTATCTATTTTTCCCTAGTACTTTACCAATGATACACATCTGGGCCTGGATTAGATGCCTTGCCACTGCCACATTCAGAACACGAAATATAGCAAATGGTTGAAGGAACCTACAGAATGAGTAATATTCAAGCCATTATTTCTGCCATAGTGGAATTTTTTTTATTATCTCGGAGGATATATGCAACAGCAGAGAATGCCAGGGCAGAACCATGGAAACAGTTCCAGAAGATAGATGATTTTATGAGAAGCAAGCTGATCGGAAAGAGAATGGCAGATAGGTCTTTACACATACACAATCTTAGCTGACAAGCTCTCCTATAAGCTACTAAAGAGACATTGTTTTTACTTTGTATGACGAATGTCATTTCAAAATAAACATCACTTATTATTCATTGCTGTCTCTCTCTGTTTGCCGAATTCCTTTATGTTCTGGCCATGCTTCCTAGATGTGGCATTTTCCTTATCACACAATCACATACACATGTAGTATAATATACATCTAACTTTAGCTAACCATAAATACAAAATTAAGATTCTTATTTAAGAGAACAAGAATAAAATACATGAGAATTGTGACAGCCAAAAACCATTGTTTTCAGTTGAATGTAAACCGTTGAATGACTATGTGTGGAATAACAATTTATGAATTGATTTTTTCTTCTAAAAAGATTGAGTAATTTGTTTATTTAAACAAGTGTTAATTTTACAAAGATTGTTAGTGTCATGAAACATATAGCTTTGTAATTATAAGTAGAAGTACATTTGCAACAGATTGGTTTTCTAGAAATTTAAAATAGGTACAATTATTAGCTACACTATAAAGAATTATTCAAAAGTCAAAATGAGATAAATTTCCAAAACAAAAATACGATTTTAGTACTAATAATGCACAAGCATAAACAATACAAATAAAGATACTCAAAATAGGGAGTATAAAGCATTAAAAAATGCCAACAGACAATTTTTAAGCTCTATTGATTTAAATTTCATTTCCTTTTACATGGTTTATGATGAAAAGCCTTGTTACACAACAATGGTACAAGCAAACTTAAAATTGTTCTTACATTTAAACAAACCAATCTTATCAGAAAAACAAATTTTATTTTTAAAAATTGCAGAATGAAGAAAGAAATTTCAAAAATAAGAGTTTCAAAAAGCACAGATTGTTTTTTAAAAAATTTCTCTCAACTTAAATTCACGCATTCCATAGAGAAACATCCAATTTGATCAGCATGTTCTGGAATAGTTTATTATGTTCAACAATAATGAAAAAAATACTCATTCAGGACACACAAAGAGAAATAAGATAATACAGGCTGCAAGAAATTGAAAAAGAGGTGCTAATACTGTTTCAGAACAATTTTTGCTTAACAAATTAATGAGTCCACTGATAGCAGTTGTTTAGTTAGAACAAAATAGTAAACAATTTTTATGCTGTAGACCAGAGGTTACAAACCAGTTGCCCATGAAAACGTTTAATGTAACACTGTAAAGGAACCAATTACATGTTTTTAATTCATTTTTGAATACTTACATTTTAAATAAGATTGTATAGTGAAGGACTAATATGTTGATGAAAACTATTTTTTTATTTAATGCATTATGCCACATAACACTTTTGAGTTGTTTTCATATTTAATAAAATATTCAAATATTTTTTAAAAATATTTTAACTTTGGTTCAAATATTCAAGACTAATAAGCTCCTTTAAATTTCACAGTAAAAAAAAAAATTAGATTTTAAATATTTTTATTGTTTATCCAAAGCTTAATATTTACCTGTTTAATCCAAATAACTTTGAAATGCATCAGTTAATTTTGAAAAGATTTTAATATTTTTCTGAAGAAACAATATCAAAGTCACCCATGAGAAAAATTATTAACTTGGATAATAAGACTTAAGATTCTTCAGCAATAAAAACAAAATATTAAAATCTCTGGTGGATGGATAGAAAAAACACTGCTTGCTGTTTTTTTTCAGGTGTTGCCAGCATGAACATTGGCAATATTATCTGATAAGATACATTCACTGCAAGTCCAATGACATAACAGAACATTGTGTTTTCTGTGTTGCCATGTGTTTGGCTTCTTGGTCCTTATAACTAATAAGTATCTTAAATTATATATTTCACCAATTATAATGCAGTAATACAGAATATAATTTCATAAATATTAATGCATCAATACATTAAAATTATTCACAACAAATGTTTTGTAAAAAATTAAAACAATAATGAGCAAATTTGAGTCCATGAAATGAGAAAGAATTTAATGTTAATTCAATCAGAAAACATTAAACAACATTTATGCTTTATGTAATAAGCATAAACTTAACATACAGTATAACTGTTGCTTTTACAATTCAAAATTTTCTTTTAATGTAGACAACCTTATCCACAAGTTCCCACACATGTAATATTTTCTATCATAGATTCTCTCAAACAATTAATAAACATACAATCATGTGGCAAAAATATTAGTTTCTCTAACTGGAAAGCTTCATGTTTTTCATATGTCTTAATCTTTAAAATCTAATTTTTCCCTTTAGAGACATCAATTGAAGAATATAGTATTTACATAAGTAAAACACTGATTTTTTCAATCAAATATATCAATACAACTTTATAATTACTTATAATTTTATTATATTATCTGAAAATATGGAGGTATACCATGGGAAACATTTATTTTCCAACGAATTTACATTATTTAATTTTATTTATCTCCTTTTTTATGTTTCTATATTATTTGTATCATAAATATTATTTAATGGCTAGAATTCCAAAATCATTAAGAGCAAATCTGGGGCATTCCAATTTTCAGAATTTAGCATTTGTTTAAAAGAACAACCCCATTTGCCAGGTTAATATTTTCTCTCCCTCTGGCACATAACACTACAACTGCACAGTTGAAACTATTATTTAATTTCTTCTGTTCTATTGGTGATAAAAATTGACCATTTTTCATTTCCTTTTTTCCACTAAAGAGCCAACAACAACAACAACAAAAAAAAAACAAAAAAAATCAGACCAGAATATAATTTTTATGGCTGGTAAATCAAGAGTTTTGAAAACAGAATTCATCACTTTTGCTCCAATGTAATATGCCATTAGTTAAAAAAATTTTTTAAAAAAGCATGGGATGCTTAAAATATTTAGAGGAGCAACTCTAGATTTTACCCCATGAAAGAATAATTTTTATTCCATTAGAATAAACAGATAAGACAAAGACACAGGCAGCATTTGCCTTAATGCTAACATTAATAAAAGATCAAAATTTGAAAGTTTCAAGAATTATCATGCAATGTTAGATATTTATATTGCTCAACAAAAGCCTTTTAACAAGCCATTTACAAAATTCCTCAAGAAAGCAATTTGGTAGCATTTCATGCCTTAGAATTTTATTCTTCCATGTTTCCTGCAAGAGGAATTTGGGAAACAAAGTGATTGGGGTTAACATAACAATGACATCAAATAGTTTTGCTGTACAATAGAAAATATTAATTCTTTAGTAATTTATTTCACAAGGTAGGATTTTCGAAATAGTTACATTGGAATATACTATTAAGATTGCATAACATAACTAAAACGATAGTTATCTTAAAATATTTTGACACATATTTAATTGAAAATTACTTTTCCACTCTTGGAGTTTAAAGCAAGCTGTCCATATTACCTTTTATGTGATTCCAAATTAAAATTACTTTTTTCATTAACATTAAGCACATCTGTAAGGTAAGATAGTTAACATAAAAAGAATATCTTAATTTGTGTACTATATCAGTGTAAGCATAACAAGAATGATTGAGATGTTTAACTGATGCACTTAAAATAAATGGACTAGCTGTAACTCTTAATACAACTTTATGATGCCTATAAATTTCTCCATTACTAGGATAAAAATGAAGATATTCCCTATCATGTGCAATTATGATTTCTATATTTACACTTAAGCAAATTGTGAGCATTTTTTCTTACTAGTTAAACATCAGGTAATAATTCGAGCAAATTAGGTCCAGTAAATAAACATTGGTTAAATGATGGCTTTCCCTTTTCTCGAGCAGATGCATCGAAAATTAGTCTAAACTTAGTGGTTTCACTATGATTTTCAATAACAGGTCTATGCAGATGATAATTGAATTTTTTTTAATTCTATAATTCTTTCTATAATTTTTACCATTCATTGAATATTTCCTGATACTCTTTAAGATAATGCTTATTCTGTGTCTTCAATACAGTTTCTTAATGTTATTTTAAGGCTAATTTTTTTATTATCAGATAAATTAAAAGAATCTAAAGTTTCCATAGTAATTCAACTTTGTACCTACTATCAGATTTTTTCATCCTTTTCAACTGCTTTGCAAATAAATGCTTTCTTTTTCATTGGGATAACAAATATCTAAAGAATCAATACCCCTCAATCCTTTAGAAGAAACATTAACAAATGAAAAAAAGAGCTCGCTCTTGCACAAAATCTGTAACTGGATGATAATCAATGGAATCGACTCCACAGTTTCTTCACCAATAACAATCCATACTAATTTGGTATGAAAGAAAGATAAACCAAAATCTAGTTGAACACATTTCTTGTTAATAATTTACCACTTAAATTTGTCCATAATAAAAGGTCAATATTTTTCCATTGCAAGAAACATCTGATAATTTGATTTTATTTATTTTTAAATTCTCTAATATTCGAAATTTTCTATTTTAAGAGCAAAGTCAAAAATGTTATATTGAGCAAAAAAACTTCATAGCAATATTTAGAACAATCTTCTAAATTGCAAAGTTTAAAGCATAAATACCATGCTCTATTGACACTGTTTCCTTTCTTCCTAATAGAACATGAATCACCTTCTCATATCAAAGAAATTTTAACTTCACGTACTTATAACTCTTTCACCACCATATGATCGGGGAAGTACTAGGAGTGCATGAACAAGCCTTTTATATTTACCTTATTAACAATTTCTATGCAGATTTTTGGCAAATATTCTTTATCTCATTATAGTTTTCAACCTCACTATTTTCAGCAGCTTTTGAAGGTCGAAATTCTTTCTTTCCGAGAAACATGCTGCTCATTGCAATTCAAACATTTCAATTTAACTTTTAAGATTTTCTCTTCTTGTACATCTAATTTATATATCTGAAACAAATTTCTTTCTTATATAATATTTTTTTTACTGCAGGCTATTTTTTTTTTAAGCCAGAAGACATTCCAAGCTTGTATTAAATTTTATACAAAAGGCACAAATTTTCTTACCTGAAGAAGTCCCATTATAAGAAGAATTTGTACTTACTAATAACATGGCTGTGGCTGCCATATCCAAGACCTTTGCAATAACATTTTTACTCTTCCATTTAATTATTGCACTATTTTTTCCCAAATCCTTCACAAGTTACCTTTATGATTTCCTCCAATTTGACCTCATGGCACAAAAAAAAAACTAACAGTCTTTTGAGGGATCTCTGGGTTTTTGCACTTTCATCAGTATCTTTCAAAATTCTACTTTATTCGCACTCAAAAAGAAAAAGAAAAAAATTGGGGGCAAATATAGGATTTTAGAAGGAGCAAAAAATTGAAAATTTCTCTTTTTTTCATCCTAAGCTTTCTAACCATCTCAGTTTAGTTTCTACTATACCATAGGAGCTCATCAAATCCTGATTTTTTTTCATTTGTAGCATTCAGTAGTAGAGTAAGAAGATTTTCAAAACAATCTGTATCAAGATAGACTTATAGCTAAATTTTATTTAAGGTTGTCCAATCTGATTTCAAGCTGTTATTAGAAAGTTAGAAACTAATATAGCAGTTTTGGAACTGGGTACCACCAATTGATAAATATTGGAACTTGTCAATTTCAGATAAAAATTCAAATTCATTAATTTTATGAAAAAAATACCTTCAAAGGAAGAAATTCTTCAGGATCACCTAAACATTTCTTCAATCCAAATTTTGGAAACTTCAATTTTGCATGGTCTTTTAAAGAACATTTTAAAAAGGCTGTGAATTTTTATCAAAAAACGTGTTAACTTTCGATTTAAGTTCAAGATACTGATCTCCTATTTTTGACTGTTTTAAAATCTGCTTTACATTTGGTATCAGTATTAATATCTTTTAAAAGTAACAAGAATATTTCATTTTGAATGACATCCAAATGAGAAAGTTAATCCTCTAACTGCTTAGTTAATGTGTGAAGTTTCTTGACATAATTAGCATCTGTTTCAAATATCACAAAGAGTTGTGCCAAATTCTTTACTGAAGTTATGAATGAAAGGTCTTAAATAAGAAGAGAACTTTGAAACTAAAAATTTTGCTTCACCTTAAGAAAATCCATATTTTTAAAAAGTTTTGTAATAATCATGAATGCATCACTTCAAGAAAATTTTGCAATCATTTAAAACTACCTGAATTCAAATTTCTTTGCCAAATCAAAGTCTTTTTTTCCCCCATAGGTATATAATCAATTTTTACTGTTTAACTTATTCTTCCAAAAAAATCAATTTTTTGAAAAAGTTTTAAAAATAAAATACATTATTAAAATATATTTTTATATAAAATACTTTTAACCATTTGCATATATATAATTTTGTGAAAATTATTACCATAAAAAGAAACGGTACACAAATCGCCAGAGTTACAAGCACCAATTGAGTATTTCTTTAATCGATCCTGAAATATAAAAAAAAATTATTCTCAAAATATTTTAAAATAAACTAAAAAAATAACTTTTCTTTCTTAGAATATTGATTAAAATCACTTTGATGGATTATAAAAGAAATAAACATCAATTTCATTCCTTTATTTTCTCATAAATTTAAAAGTTCATAGTCCAAAATAAATGTATTTCAATGTTATTAAGTGTATCTTGAACTTATGTCAAAGGAACGTTTAAAAAAAAAAAAAGACACCCAAAAATTAAACACTTTAAGATAGAAGATTCAAAATTAATATTTATTCTAGTAGTTGGGACATACATTGATTTACAAAAAAATATCTTTAAGAAATAGCAACTTTCCATGAGAATGCAATTCTCAAATTTAAAAACACACACACACAATTGTGGCATCAGATTTTAAAAAGAGAAAGAATCTTCTAAAAGAGAACTTAAATCTTTTTTAATATTAAGTGGAAACTGTTATAACCTTTCCACACACAAGGGATGCATCATATAAGCATCACTCCTTTGATCACAGTAACATATACTGCCTAACACACAGGTTCATGGGTTGTTTTGTAATGATCCAGTGGCGTAACGGAAAATGATTGGGCCCCTCCCAAGGTCAGGTCTTGGGCCCCAAGCCAGATCTTATACATATATATAAATAGAGAGAGAGAGAGAGATTTTACTAGAAAAAGTCTGCATTCATCTACAACTGCGTACATAAACAGCAAAAAAAAAAAAAACTTAAAAACCAGAATTTGAAATTTTTTTTAATGATATTTTATTTAGTTCATTTCAAGTATTGGGAATAACAAAAGTAGACTCTGTTTTTTTTTCATAACTTTTGAAATAAAAACAGGTTTGTGACGATACCAACAAAAATCAAGTAGAAAAGTCTGTGTTCATGTTTTAGTAGTAAATTAAAAATTTTTCAAAAAGGATAATGGGCTATTTAATAGCTGCAGTGGCGTAATGGAAAATAATAGGCCCCCCCCTCGCATGGTCAGGTTTTGGGCCCCAAGCCAGATCTTACAAAGGATTACAAAACCAAACATAATGTACCTATACACATCACCTAAATATATTTACACTTATAACTGAATACAAAATCAACCTGAGTCTGAATAAACAAAGTAAATAATCTTTAACAAAGAGTATTTATGGTAATTACTAAAATGGAAAATCTCTCTAACAAAAGTTGAAAGATAACCTGGTAACTTAAACAAAAACAATACATTAAGAAAGACACGAAAACTGTCTTTCTAACGAATAAAATAATTTTTGTTTTCAAATTCTTGCGAAAGAAAAAAGACATCGCTTACCTTATCCTCTGTTTCTTCATCCCGCTTGATCTAAAGTTCGATTATATTCTAACATAAATACTGCCACTCTTGAAAAAGAGAGTTCTTTGTATGATGCAAAATGATTTAATGAAAAAAGAAATAAAAAAACTGATACATTCCGCGTACTAAGATTAAGACACAGCTACTATTACTAATACACAGACTAAAAGAAAATTTGTTCCCTTAAATCTGTATCTAAATGAGCACCTACATAAAGCACAAAATCACTTCTATTCGAGTCTGTTTTTCTCAGTTTTCCTTACGACTCCCTTTCTTTAGATAGAGTATCCTTTTTCGCTGAAGTGTCTGAAACTGTGTTTTTTCTTGTGAATTAATTTTCACTTCCATGATTTGTTCATCAGCTTCACTAGCATAACTATGACGAGTACTTGCAGAAGATTATGTACTTGCAGATATTAAAAATTTATCCAATTTTGCACATTTACCTATTAATATTATACTCCTTTTCCTTTCAAATTTTACGTTTTTGAGAAACATTCAAATTTTTTTTTTAACTCCACTCATTTTAGAGCCGTGTTTTTTCTGGTCTGATTGACAAAATACCATTTTTTGAACCAGAATATAAAATTCCGATAAAAAAAAAATACAGTTTTGATGGAAATGTTTTAATAGTGAAGGAACACACACCCTAAATTTAAGTGCATTGAATATAAAAAAAATGAGATGTCTGTTTTAAAAGCAAGTTTGTGAAACGTTTCTCACTATGCTTTATTTGATCGAATACTCATAAATCTGACCAAATTATTATTTAAATGCTCTCTATGGTTTTCCAAGTATCATTATACCATTTCACGTGAAAAAAGCATAACAGATGTACGTTATTTACGACTTCAGTAAATGGAAATGAAATACATGAGGGGAAGGGAGAACTAAAGTTTCCAATAAGTTACTCTGCAACTTCGGTAGAAATAAACCATGTCTTTTTTCTCTCTCTACAGCTAATGTAAAGTATACTATAATAATAAGAAGCATTATATCCCTGATTCTCCATCTGACTTTTATTTTATCTGTTAGTAATTTACGTTTGAAAAAAATCTCCCTAAAGAAAAGTATCTTTCATCCCGGAGATTGCAGTGCATCAAACAAAATGTTTTTTGACTTTGTTATTGGATCAAAGATATCTAATGAGCGCATTAAAATGTTGATTTTGAAGGACGTTAGATTGCCAATTGGAAAATCGCTTAAAAGTTGGATTTTAAAAAAAGTTTAAAGCGAATTTTGAGAAAATCTACATAAAGGGAGGGCGTCAGTCAGGCTTTGGGCCCCCTCACAGTGCGGGGGTGTACGTTATGCCACTGTAATGATCTCCAAGAATAGAGTATTTCAATTTGCTAAACTAACTTTTGAAAAAAATAATCATTTAAAATAATTTTCTTATCAACTACTTAGATACTATTTTTTTTTGCAATTATTATTAACTATAATACAATCATAAATACAGATATTTTGAGAAAACTTTCATTGAAAAGATGGTTTTTCTCTCTTATTCTGTTCATAGAAATTATTAAGTTTAAGCTATTATTAATGATGTAACAATAAAAAAAAACCAATTTTATTCATTTAACTCCTAATTAAATTTATTCCTTTAGAGCTTTTTTAGAACATCTACACTACAACAACGCAAGGACTTTTCAGTCTTGACAAATTTAATGTGTACAAATCTTTAATGGCATAAGGATTCAAATACACAGCTCGACAACACTGGCTAAAAGATCAGGACCATGACCTTCCCACTCTATTATAAAATATTCATGCTATTTTATAACCTATGAATATTTCACACTGGAAGAGGAAGAAGAATATTTTTATTGACCAGCAACATTTTGAAAACCATTTGATACATTTTCTATGCTTGTCAAGATAAAATCAAAATTAGGAAAACAGATGGAAGGGACATATGTATAAATAGAAGTTTCAAAATTATTGTTAAAAAATATTAATAAGATTTTTTTCCTGCTTGCACATGCAAATTAACAAAGAACTTATAACAAAAATTTTATTTTGTTTTACCACAATAGCTTTTAAACCAATTTTATTTCAAAAGCAGCACTTAATGGAAATATAACATTATTGAAAATTATCAGAATAAATCATAACACATTCTATGAAGTTACTTATTATGAATACTATTAAGACAACATTGAAACTTGTTCATGTTTTATAAAAAATTAGTTTTGAACACAAATAAAATACCACAAAATCATAATTAAAACAGGTTACATTATTAAAACCCGAATCAAAATTTAAAAAGCACAGTATAAATTGATAAAAAATTTACTAGCTAATAATTTTTTTGAGAGAAAAAAAATATTTCATATTTTAAATTAAAACTATTAAGAATAAAGAAGAAAAAAATTAATAGCACTGAAAATAATATATAAAGAACAAATTTTCAAACTGAACTAGCCTTCTATAAACATATGAACAAGTATGAAATGTAAAAACATGCAAGGATGTTAAATGTTGAGAATTAAATTTATAAGAAACAAAATACTCTCTACATACTTATGAGAATATTTCATAAGCATAAAAGTTACCTTTCACATGCAAACTACATTACATTAATTAGTAATTTAATACACATTTAAAGTATTTTTCATTTGCTGCAGTTAAATATTAATAAGGGCCGTGGGTAGCCTAGTGGTTAGAGTATTGGACTCCAGACCGGAAGGCCTGGGTTCTATTCCCGATGCCACCAAATGCCCACCGAGTATATACGGAGAACGTGCTCGTTAAATCAGTGGGTCCGAATGGTGTCGCCTGTCATGATAATGGTAACTGTGTATGTAAACTGAACTGAACTATTGTAACTGTATGTGAGATGCTGTTGTGAGATGACGTTGTCACCTCATGCTTAATAAATGGTATTATAACCAAGAACTGTTTGATCCCTTCGAATGCAAATGTTCTGAAGAACATTCTGAAAATAACAAATGTAACATGGTGACAGGAGTGGAAGCGTAGATCAGATCAAACAGATATCCACATGCGTTATGGAAGCCTTTCGATCCCCTGCGCCGCTGCAATTTTTGCTGGGAAATGTGAAAGAAAAATGGCGAAAATGGAGGCAAGAACTGAAGAATTATCTGCTTGCAACAGAAAAAGACGATCGAACAGATAAAATTAAAATTGCAATCCTGTTGAACTTATTGGGCAGTGAAGGACTTGAAATATACAACACCTTCAAGTTAGAATCGAAAGCGAATTTTTCGGAGGTTCTTCAAAAATTTGAAGAATATTGCTCACCACGACAGAATGTTGTGTATGAGCCTTATAAATTTTTTCCATGTGTCAACTGGAGGGCCAAACCATTGAGACATATGTCACTCAGCTAAAGACTCTAGCATCCACGTGCGAGTTTGCAGAGCAAGAAAATGGATTGATTCGTGACCGCATCGTCCTGGGAATTAAAGACAGTGGGTTACAAGAATGACTCCTGCGAGAAAATAACTTCAGTGTTGAAAAAGCTATTGAAATCGTCCGGGCAGCTGAAGCGAGCCGGGAACAAATCCGAAATATGAAGAACAATACAGCCACAATAAACTTAGTGAAGGAGAATCAGAACAAGCCTAAAACCCAGTAAAACTGCAAAAAAATGTGGACGAAAACACAAGCCTTGAGAGTGTCCAGCGTTCAGGAAAATTTAGGCCAAGTGCAAGAAGAAAAACCATTTTGCTGCTAAATGTTTCCAGAATACAAAGAACATTCATAAAATGAATGTTCCTGAAAATGAACTTGTTTATATTGATTCTGTGAATGAAAATGAAACTAAAGGTGCAATGAAAAATAGTACAGACTCTAATGTTAAGAATGTAGAAATGGTAAGTGAAACTTGGTACAAAAATGTTTCATTCGATATAAATAATAAGTGTTTTGATGTCAATTTTAAACTGGATACTGGAGCTGAAGTAAATATTTTGCCACTGTATATTTTGAGTATGTTAAAAGTTAATCCAGAACTTAGTAAAACTAATATATCTCTAACTACATATGGTAATTTTAATTTAAAGCCAAATGGTTCCCTTATAATTAATTGCTCTACTGATAAACTCAAAAATGTTCCTTTGCCTTTCTATGTAGTAAATGTAAAATCCAAACCAATATTAGGGTTAAGAGGTTGTAAGGAATTAAAACTTTGAGTTAATTAAGCAATATAAAGATGTATTTACTGGGATGGGAAAATTTACAAATGAACTATATCACGGTAAAATCCTAGCACAGCACACTGCTGTATTTGGCGACAAAAGTTTTTTGCCAAATGGTGCCCCGTAAAAAACCGCGTTTTTCAAAATGGCGTCAGAGACAAAAAAGAAGAGGGGAAAATGTGGTTTTCAAAATAGCGTGAAGAGACGAAAAACATCGAAAAAACATGGTTTCTCAAACGGACAACATAGGAAACATAAAATCAAAAACAAGAAATTAAATGCAAATTTCGGGCATCCATTACAAGATTCCATCAATCCTTCATTCATCAATCACAAAAATCAATCATTACTTTTTTATCTTTTATTAAGGAAAAAATCCATCCCTCGTGTTTTTATGAAGAAAACGTGGTTTCCAAAAAAGCTTCAAGAAGAAAAACTGAAAAAGCGTCGTTTCTGAAAAGCTACAGTGGGAAAAGAAATCCAATATGAATGCCTTAGGCCAGGCATGTCAAACACGCGGCCCGCCAAAACTTTTTTAAAAAATTTTAAATATCGAGCTTTTAAAGTTTTTTTTTTTTTCATTTTGAAAATTATTGAGGCGAACTTTTTTAAATTTACAACATAATTACTTGTTGCTTATTCTAATTTTAAAAGAAATCTTATTTGATTATAAAAATAACCTTTAGATTAAAAATTAGTGAGAGAGCAACCTCTTAGTGGGCTGAATAAACTACATTTCTCACACAATATGATGCAGTTGTACTAAAAGTCCATGAGGTTAACATCACGTTACAAGTCATTCTCCCTCTTTTAAACTGTTCTCATCACCTCAGTCTCATTTGGTCAGTGACCTCGCATTTCCTGTGGGCAGAGGGACTGTCCGTAAAGGCCCCCTCTGGAATTGGAGAGTATTAGGACAGTGTAAACATCTTTATGACTTAACAGATAGCATCATAATTTATCGTGTGTGCAACTTGTATTTCTCTTTCTCCATCTTTAGAGTATCCAATCAGCGAGAAGCTAAGAGCATTGTCAGATGCAGTTTAAGACGAAACACAAGATAAAAGGCAGAGTTTGCTCAATCGTTTGCAAGTGAAAGTCGATTTTGGTAAAAGTGGATTTAATCTAAACATTTATTTAATAATTAAAAAAAATCCTAACTTCAACTACAATGAGTAAAAAAAAAAGATCAATTGAAGATGAATGTCGCATTTTTCACGAAAAATGGGAACTGCAATATTTTTGTGTCCAAAACAAAAATAAAATAAAATAATATGCCTGATTTGCAAAAACTCTATTTCAGTTGCTAAGGAGTACAATCTTAAAAGGCACTATGACACAAATCATAAAACAAATTATGACCAATACGTTTCAAAATTTCGTGAAGAAAAATTGGCGGATTTGAAATCAACTCTTCAAAAACAACAAAATGTATTTACTAAATTTGTTGAAGACAATACAGCTGCTGTAAAAGTTAGTTATATGTTATCCCATTTAATCGCAAGCAGATCGAAATCATTTACTGAAGGTGATTTTATTAGTGAATGCTTAATCAAAGCGGCGGAAGTATTATGTCCCGCACAAATAAAAAAGTTTAAAAATGTAAGTTTAAGTCGAAATACTGTAGCTAGCAGAGTTGATGAAATAGCCGAGAATTTGAGAAATCAGCATCATTCAACAATATCAACATTTCAAGCCTACTCGATTGCAATTGATGAAAGTACAGATATTCGAAATATTGCTCAGCTGGCCATTTTTATTCACGGATGCGATGCTAATTTAAAAATAAATGAGGAACTTTTGGAAGTCATTCCTATGCATAATACAACCACTGGAGCGAACATTTTTGATGCATTGATGGAAGTTGTAAAAAAGTATAAGTTGCCATTGGATAAGTTGGTATGTCTTGTAACTGATGGCACACCTACCATGACAGGTAATACTAAAGGAGTTGTCGCAAGTTTAAAAGAAACATGCAAACAACACAGAAACAGTAATTTTGAACATTTTCATTGCATTATTCACCAACAAGTATTGTGCTCCAAAGTTTTAAATATCGGACATGTTTTAAAAATTGTCACGAAAATTGCAAATTATATTCGAGCACATAGACTTAATCATCGTCAATTCACTTCATTTCTGGAAGATATAGAAAGTGAATTCACCGATCTACCACATCATACAGAAGTTCAATGGCTTTCAAGTCATAAAGTATTAAAACGATTTTTCAAGCTGCTGGATGAAATCATAATTTTCTTAGAAACAAAAAAATACGAATGTGCTGAATTAAAAGATGGACAATGGCTAAAGGACCTGGCCTTTTCAGTTGATATCACAAGTCACCTTCATCAACTTAATCTTAAGCTTCAAGGCAAAAATAATCTTGTTACAACACTATTTGATAACATTAACGCTTTCAAACGAAAATTATTTCATTGGCGAAAACAAATAGAAAACGAAAATCTGTCTCACTTTGAAAGCTGCCAATATTTACTCATTAAATTCCCTAAATTAAAATTTACAGAATATTCACACCAAATTAAATTGTTAGAAACAGAATTCGATCGAAGATTTTTCTGATTTCAAAAGCTGCGAATTACAATTTTGACTCTTTACTTCACCTCTATCTATCGACATTGAACTTGTTGATGAAAATTTACAAATGGAATTGATTGAAATTCAATGTGATTCTTTGCTGAAGCAAAAATGTATGGAAGTTGGAATTCCAGATTTTTACACATATTTATCAATAGATAGATTTCCTAAGATGTTATCCTTCGTTACGCGTATAATGGCTATGTTCGGAAGTACTTATTTATGCGAGCAATTATTTTCTTTAATGAAAAACAGCAAACATTCAGAAAGGTCAAGGTTAACCGATAAACATTTATCATCAATTTTAAAGATCGCATCAGCTCAGCATATTCAACCAAACTTTGATGATTTGCTTTGTGAAAAACGGTGCCTAACATCTTCTAAAAAGTAATATTTGGGAACCGGGACGTCCTTGGCAGGTAAAAATAAACTTATTTTAAGCCGTAATATCTGTATACTTATGTGCTTTTTATGTAGAAAAATCACCATTTATAAATATAAATAATTGTGTGTGAGCAATTAATAGAGCCATCATATTTTTCAGTCATGTACTTAGCTTTAGGTACATCTTGCATAAAGTTTACTGGAATGCAACTTCTAAACTTTGTAGTGTTTGTTAACATATTATTCTGTACAATAAATGTAAATAAAAAAAAATTAAAAACGTTATTTAATTCTTATGAAGATAATGTGCAACATCTAAAAACATTAAATATTTATTTTTGAAAAAGAATTCCTTGTATTGGAAATAAGTAAATTTTGTAATATGCAAGATATATGAGTGCTATATAGGTAAAGTAGATTTTCAGAAAATGTACCGGAATCTAAAAAAAACTCATTTAAAAAAAAAAAAAACTCATTTTAAGAAAAAAAAAAAAAAGATACTTTTCATTACGATTTTTAAAAAAATATTTTAAAAATAAGTATTTAATGTAGTCAATAGGATTAGTGTGCTTTATTTTATTACCTTTGTATTTCTTTTAGTTTTAAATTTTTGCTGTTTAGATTTGAATGTAAGCTTCGCAAACACATGTGCCATCAACGATTCACAGTATTTTCCATGTAAAACACTAATATTTTACACATTAATTTTTTACTACTTATTTTTTATACTTCACTTTGAGCTCTATCCTTGCATATTACACAGCATTATTTAGATTAATTTATTAGATAAATATGTAGCTGAAATGTCTTGTTAAAATTATAAAAATAAATCTTGTTTTTAAATTGTCTTGCAAACTGCTTAAAATTAATTTTAAAAACAAAAGGAGAGAATTCAGTGTTCAAAATTTTGTCCCTTTAAAAAAGGGGGAGTAGTATTTTGCTTATTATATTAAATTCTATTTTCCAGCTTTCTTTTTGTAGAATTATAAAAAAAAAAGTAATACAGCAACAGAATTAGCAAGGTATCCTTTATTTTTTAAGACCAAAAATTTGAAAAAATGCAAAATTTCAAAAAGCATTTTAAAGTTCTAGTAACCTTAAATTTTTAAATAATTTCTGATTATAACTTTTTTTATTTTCATTTTTTATATTAAAAGAAAGCCCTTGATGTTGATTCTAATAAATGCATACTATAATCATTCTACAAATCGTATTTTATTAATTTTTTGAACAATGAAAGCATGCGGCCCCCAACTTAATATAAAATAGATCATGTGGCCCGCAATATCATATGAGTTTGACATGCCTGCCTTAGGCTGATGGACTAACGATCTCCATTTCTCTCAAAAACAGATTATTTTCATGTTTCGGATATACATACCTACCGAAATATTTTCAATCGTTCACTCATTCACAAAGCAAGCATTTCTTTCTTACATCTTTCATTCAAAAGAAAAAATATCCCTTCATCGAGCTTCAAAAAAGAAAACATGGTTTCCACAATGGCTTCAAGAAGAAAACAGAAAAACCATTGCTTTTAAGATACTATAGTAAGGAAAAACATCGTCCAAATTGAATTTATCAACGCATCTCCCTTTCTCTTTAACAAACATTCTTTCAGCAGTTGTTTCATTTAAATAAAAAAAAAAAAAGAGAGAGAAATCCACTAATTCCTTCAATTTCAGCTTTCTAGAAAAATCTTACACGTCTTCAAGTTGCCAAAGCAGGAAAAACTGATAAAATCCATTGCGCATAAGGTTACTATTCCCTAAATTTTGCAGGTTACCCATATTGTAAACTTTATCGCCAAGAAGTGTGCCCAGCTAGGATCCACCTCCATATCGCATTACTTTTAAAGATAATGTTGAGCCAGTAAATACCCTCCAAGACGTGTTCGTCAGATTTGCAGCCTAAATTAAAAAGTACCTTAGATGAGTTAGAAAAAGAAGGAATAGTGTCAAAAGTTAATAAACCAACTGATTAGGTGCAAAGTTTAGTCATTGTAGAAAAACTCAATGGGAATTTGAGATTACGTTTAAACCCTAGGATTTTAACAAAGTTATCAAAAGAGAGTATTATCGAATTTCTTGTACAGATGATATCATTAGAAGACTAGAGGGTAAGAAAATATTTTCTGTTGTAGATCTGAAAGATGGTTTTTGGCATGTACCTTTAGATGAAGTTAGCTCTGAAATTTGTACATTTAATACACCTAATTTTAAAAGTTTTTAGTGTTAATGATGAAATACTAATACAATGTGATAGCTCAAAAGATGGGCTAGGATCCTGTTGAATCCTAAAAGGTCAACTTGTATCATTTGTCTCTCGCAGTTTAACAAACAGTGAGAAGAATTATGCACAGATTGAGAAAGAATTATTGGCAATTGTTTTCTCATTTGAGAAATACCATAATGTTGTACATGGACATAAAGTTGTTGTACAGAGTGACCATAAGCCCTTAATGGCAATTGTTAAGAAACCTATGCATAAAATATCTTCTAGAATGCAAAGAATGATTTTAAAATTATTAAAATATGATTTTGAAATAAATTATGTACCAGGTAATCAAATGTTTCTCGCTGATACTTTATCACGAGCATTTTCTGTTAGTGAAACTGTAAGGGATGATCCTGAAATGCTAAATATTGTGCATACTATTTCAAAACATTTACCCATGAGTGAAAAGAGACGTGTACAATTTAAAAAAAGAAACTGAATTAGATCCAGAATTACAAATAGTTGTTAAATATATCAAAGAGGGCTGGCCTAAATCTTACAAAAATGTAGACAATAGTGTAAAACATTATAAAATTAAAAATAACATCTATATTCAAGAAGGGTTGTTATTTAGCAATGAAAAACTAATTGTACCTTATAGTTTGAAAAAAGATATGCTACAACTAATTCATGAGGCTCACTTTGGGATAGAGAAATGTAAGAAAGGAGCTAGAGAAATAATGTATTGGCCAGGGATGAACTCTGACACTGAAACATTAGTATCACCATGTGTAATATGTGAAAAATTTTAAAAAGCTAATAATAAAGAGCCATTAAAACCTCATACAGTTCCCTATAGACCCTTTGAAAAGATAGGAGTAGATCTAATGGATTTGGATAATACAAGTTATCTGGTTGTAATAGACTATTATTCAAAATGGATTGGAAATTGCTGAACTTGTAAATAAGAGTGCAGATGATGTAATAATTAAACTTAAAATAATTTTCACTAGATTTGGTGTTCCAAATATTGTAGTATCAGATAATATCATTTAATAATTATATTTATAAAAAGTTTGCAAATGATTGGGATTTTATAATTATGCATTCATTATATAGTCCTCATTACTCCCCAAGTAATGGAATGGTTGAAAAAGCAGTAGGAATTTCTAAAAGCATTATGAAAAAGGCAAGGGAAAATAGACGATTATTTAGTAGGTTTAATGGAGTATAGAAACACCCCAATATCAGGTCTTGACCTATCTCCAGCTCAAATGATGTTTAATCGTAGATTAAAAACAAAATTACCAATCTCGAATAAATTGTTAAATGCTGAATTATTTAATAACATTCGAGAATAGTTAATAAAAAGGCAAAACGTTCAAAAGATACATTATGATAAAACTGCTCATCTATTACCTGAACTTGATCCAGAAGATAATGCCAGAATACTAAACTTTAAAAACAAAACATGGGAACCAGCTAAAATAGTTTCAAAGCATAAATTACATCCTAGGTCATATTTTGTTAAAAATCAGTCTGGAAATATTTTAAGACGTAATAGAAAACATATAAGAACATCAAACACACCCTTTCATAAAGAAACAGATCCCAATGACATAAGTACTTTCAATTTTGATTCAGAAGTAATTGTATATCCTCAAAATATACAGAACTGTAATGAGTCAGATTGTAATGTCCAAAGAAGAAGTAACCGTGCTTGTAAACCACCATCTTATTTGAATGACTATGTTATGTGATTAATAACTTAAAGGGGGGATGTCATGATAATGGTAACTGTGTATTTGAATTGAACTGAACTATTGTAACTGTATGTGATTGCTTGTGTTGTTGCTGTTGTGAGATGACGTTGTCACCTCATGCTTAATAAATAATATTATAACCAAGAACTGTTTGATCGCTTCGAATGCAAATGTTCTGAAGAACATTCTGAAAATAACCAAACGTAACATCGCCATCTATCCTGTTGTACTGAGCAAAATCGCACTGTCACCTTACAGGGGCTCAAAAGCTTAGGCTAATGACAAGTGTAAAATTTTAGCCCTTAGCTGCGATGAATTTCATGGACCTTGATCTGATGTTACTATCGATCAAGTGGCATAAGCAATAACAACAACAAATATTAATAAAAAAAATTATGCATTTTTGCAAACATTTTAATACAGTATGCAGAGAGTTTTCTTAAGAGAATTCTGAAATAAATTTAAAAAATAAGGAAATAATGTAGTTTCAAAATTATAAAACGACAAATAACTCACCTTGATTTTCATTTTTTGAGCTTTCTCAGCCTGAAGAATGGCCCTTTCTAGACCAGGGTATAAACTTTTCACTTCACCTACTTTTTCATCCTAAATTTTTTAAAGTTAAATTTTTACACTTTAATTTGTTACACAACAGCAATAAGATTAACTATGTTATTAAATATAAATAAATTGAAAATTTTTCATTCACATTTCTGAAGCAACATTGTTAACATTTAATTCTTCTAATAGAGTGTGAACAATTAGTTTTCCCTCTAAAAATTGACTTTTAAAAAGGCAACGGAAAATTTCACATCATTTAAATGTTTTTAATGATATTTTCAGAAACATAAGAAATTGCAGTTTCCGGAATGAAACTGCAAAAATATTTTTACAGTTTTTGCAACACTTAACAAAATTGATAAAATGGTAATATCCATATATTTTTATTCTTGTCAGCTCTGTGGCTTAGAAGCCGGAGGATGTCTGAAGAGCCGCAAAAGTTTCTTAATGCACAAAGTAAAAAAGCAAACCTGCACAAAATATTTAGCATCTTGGATTTATGAATCTTATTGACAAGGTATAATTAAATAATCGAAACTAGTAAACTGAAGCAGGACGTAAAAAGTATTTTTTCTATACGGGGAGGGGGGCATTGAACCATCCATCCTTGTGTATAAATATCCTGTTTAGAATCTAAAGGAACTCATGATACCAAAAAGAGTGTTGTAGATTGCTATTAAGCATCACTTCTCAAACTTTCAAAATTTGCAACATAATTTTCATCGTGTCCCCCTTCTTACTATAACAATGTATTGAATGCAATTATAATGTACTTTGATGGTGAAACTACAATATGACTTTAATTATAAACTGTACTAATTATCAAGATAATTAAGTTTTATATATAATTTTGTATATGACAAGCCCAGGAGAATCACTAGTAATTACTAAACTTGTTTTTAATTGAATATTTATAAATTAATTAAAAAATATTTTGTGCAGTATTGATACATTTATAAGTAGTGTGTATATAGGGATTGCAATATCGGACCAAAAAATCAATACCGGTAATTCTTAGAACTTAATACTGGGATACCGGTTTTAATACCGGAAAAAGAAATTTAAGGAAAAAAAAGAAAGAAAACACAGGTGTTTCTTTGTTTTACTTGCCAGTTTTTATTAGAGAGTGTAAATATAACAAGAAATAATTTGTAACTTTTAATTATAACAGAAAAAATAAGGAATCACAAAAAATAAATAAAAAACTACTGTATTTTGGTTTGTTGAAATTTTTTTTAGCTATCGCTAATTCTGATTTTGTTCGAGACAATTCCTTTTCACTATTGACATTAGTGTCATCATCTTCGATAACTGTATCGAATTCTTCTGAATGTAGATTGATTTGTGGGGAAAAATTTTGAGTACTATAAATTTGATTTGGTCTTTTCTTCTTAACTCCAGAACATTTTTTACATTGTGCCATCATGTTCTGTTCATCACAAAAAAATGAAACCAAACCGAAGTATTATCAACTGATTTTTTTATGTTCTTCAAAGTAATCCTTATTCATTACTATGGATTATTATTTATGAGTATGTATAAATGAATCTGAAAAACACATTTTGAACCGGAAAGTATGATACAATGTGAAAAACAAACTCACCAAAAAATCAGAGGATGGATTTAATGAGAACTGCAGTACAGTGTTGCCAGATCGCGCGATTTTTCGCTACTATTTAAAACTTTTAGCTACTTTTTTATCCAATGGGGTCGATTCATCACTAGAGGGCGCTGCGATCGTGGTCATAATCACGTGATTAACAACGTGCCATCATGTAAACAAATAACAGTTGATCGTATGACACTTGTGGTTGCGCGCTAACTTTCAAACATTATTATTTTATATTTTTTAAATTCTTTTTAGTACTTTAAATATTTTTAATATATATTCTACTATTTAAGTTTAAGAAAAGGGACTAAATATATGTAGTTTTTGTTTATAGTATTAGATTTAAGTTTAGTTTATACTTCAATCCTTTGGCTTCGAATTTTTGTATACGTTTAGGCTTAGTAATTATTTTTTATTAGAGCCCGCCACATTGTGATTTAAATAATTCTGCAGCGCTCTATTGAACAAATTGCTTCTGAAATCTACTACTGTCACAAATTATGTTGTAAGCGAATTTTTCCGGGAAAAATTCGTGCAGACTGTAAATAGGGAGTGGCTCGCATAAACAAAGAATTGTTTTGACTATCCAGCCAAAACGATTAGTTAATACTTCGGCTGTTGTGGGTGAATAGGAGAAGATACTGCTAATGAATATATTACTTATTTGTATTTCTAGACACTGATACTTGTGTCAGAGTGTGTTTGAGAGCATAAAATTCTGGAACCCCGACGTAACAATAAAATTTTTACATTCTAAAATGTGTCATGTTTCAGAGGAGATGGATACATACATTCGTTTGCAAAGGTATTTATTATCAAATTTGTGACATTGATTGTATTCTTTTTTACAGAAACTTCTTGTAATTATGAAAAAATAGCCTATCGATTTAACTTGTTATTTTTTAAAATTTATATAATGTTTCCTTTTTGGTGTTCTTGAAAATCCATTTTAGTATTATTGTTTGGATATCAAAGTTTTTAATGTTCATTATTGTTTTATTTTTTAAAACTGTATGTAAATATTTGTTTGGTTTACATCTATTGGACAATTTATATGCAATTCATTAACTCATAAGAAATAATTTGTAATAAAGAATAATCCAATAAATTTAATCACTATTTCTAAAAATTATGTATTAACATGATTCCTCTCTTTAACTTAATAGTGTAAAGAGTATTTTCTTTTTTAAACTTTAAAGGCAGTCTAAAGAGAAATTTCTAAAAGAAATTTCAAACCTTTATAAATGATAATTACTAAGTAAAGTCAGACAATCAAAGCTGGCAAATGTGGTATTTCATTACAGATTCATCATATACTTTGAAAGATCTTACTATGTCTTGGGAATTTTTATAGAACAGTTGTTTAAAAAATCAGTATACAATAACAATGTTTCAATTTTATATATCCATATTAATGCAAATAAAGATTGAAATTGACAAAAAAAAAAACTCTTTTGAATACATCTTAGAAAAAATACTCTTCATGAGTACGTAATGAAGCAATGTCACTGATAGTCTTTCAATAGAATATGAAAAATGCATTTTTTAAACCGTAAGGAATTTCTTAGTTAAAAAAATAAAATTTTCACATGCTTCACTTGTATTATAATCATGTAATATTAAAATTCAATGTTGATAAATGATGCATGTTAAATAATTGTAATTACTAAAATAAACTAGCTAACAAAAATTTTGTATGCTCCTATACGTAAAAATTTTCACGAAAATAATTTAGCATGTTTCAAACAATTTCTAAAATTTTTCCCATATTTTAGTATAATTCATTTTTTTTTTCAAGGAGACAATAACTTATAAAAAAAAAATTCAAATATTTGTAGGTGATATTTACTAAGGCTAAAAGTGCTAAATGTTAGCATTTTATAACATATCTTTAAAAACTTCACAATGTATTGGTACAAATCATACTATTTTAAAGCCTCACAATACCCTAAACATTTCAAAAACAATTTTTTGACATTTTCTTGTGGCCCATATCATTGAGAAGCTTGCCACCAAAATATATTATTAAAGATTAAAATCATTATTAAACATCAACAAGTTACCAAAGTTTATCATGAATAAACAGTTCCATTCTAATCAAAATAATAGTTTCTACTACTTATAAGCAAGATAATTAACTAATTATATTATTAGTTTACCAGGAAAATCCTTAATTTCAAGAAACTTTTCAGTTTCCCAAATTATACTTGCGCAAAATATTAAATTACTTCGAAGTTTTTCACAAAGAAATGCTAAATCAGTACTCATACCATTCCAAAATTTGGAACTTATATATTAAATTGCCAAATAATTTTGCCAAGCAAAAACACATCATGAACTTTAAAAAATTATATATTATTATTGCGTTCAAACATGAGCAGGAACAGTTATTGACTGTATATCGCAACAACATCCCACAGAATCAAATGTCTATACATAAAGCCATATTTGGTTTCATGATCCTAATTCTCAAGTATACAATTGATCCAAGTACTCTTCTTAAGTCAATATTTGTAAGTAACTCAATGCAACAAATTTATTCAGGACTTATAAGCAGGATAATATCAATATTCATGAGTCTTTTAGACTTTTATATTTATTTGAAAATAAATCTAATGATATATAAAGCAAATCTAATCTATATTGATAAATCTTCTACAAATTGTGCAAATACCTATAAATGCTTATTTGTAATACATAGTCAAAAAATTGTACAACTGTGTGATAGGTTTATACCACAGTCAAACTCTGAAAAACAAATGTTGTGCTAATAGTTATTATACAAATATATTATTATTTTTGTAAAAGAATTATGGATTCAAAAATGTCTTTTTTATTTTGATCATGTAAGAGTGAGCAGGACTTTTATATTCCATAAATGGACATAAACATATTCTATTATACACAGATTTTAATTAAAAAATTTTAATGCCTTAATTTATTATCATATTTGGAATTCAATTCTCGATCAATCATATCTTTTACCTAAAATAGCACAGCGAGTAAAGACTTTCAAAATGTTGCATAATTTTTTTACATGTAATTTTACAAATGGTAAATGATAATTTTGACTTCTAATGTTTAAAAATGGTACTTGATTAAAATCATCAAGTATAAACATTAACAAAGCTGTAGTAAATTAAAATATTTTTCCATTTCTATAGTGAATGCTTCTCAAAAATGTTTTTTCTTTTTCCCTGTAATATTCTAAAATTATTAAAAACAAGTTTTTGATTTAAATGTATTAATACTTGTTTTTCATACAACATGTATGGTTACATATCAGATTTTTGCAATCCTAATTTTTTAGATAATTAAATACTGAAGTACCTCTGTTAACTACTGTGAAGATGTGCAAAATAAGTAAAATTTAGATTAACTAAACATATGTTCTATTGTGTGTGTGTTGGACTTGGGGGGGGGGCTGTCCTTAATTTTACCAAAAACATATCAATGGTGTGCAAAGTATTATTTTGGGGGGACATTAAGGTATTTTTAATATTTAAAACATTGAATACACTAAAAAATCTCTTGTAATGAAACCCTCTGTTAAGGTTTTCATATGCAAATCACTTTATGTTATTTGCAATGCATTTATTTTTCTGTACAATATCCTTCTGCTTCTATTCTGTTTTGTGAAAGGCAATCTTATCCAAGAAGGAATGGAAAGTGTTGGCCTTAATCAGAATGTAACATTCGCTATCCCTGTATTAAATGAATTTTTAAAAATTTTTTTTACATAATTATGCATGTATATGTAATTACTCATGAATTTTAAGCTTATAAAGACGTAAAATAAAAATATCGTGAAATTTTAAATGTCAGTTGTAGTATAGTAAAATTGTTAATTAGAAATTTTCTTTTATCGTAACTGTTTTTTTAACATTAGGAAAAGTTAATGCAATCAGTATTTTAAGAATATAGATAGATACTTGCTTCTCAATTTCTATATGATCATGCTCTTCAGTATCGAACTGATTTATTCCCTGATTTCTGGAAAAATGGTGGAATATGAATCTCACAAATTATTAAAATATATTGTATGTTCTGCACCATACAGCATTATACATTTATGGATGCGTATTTTTTAAAGTACATATGAACTTCATTAATTTACTTGTATTTGTAAATGTATTGTTCTGAAAATTACAAAACAATGACTTTGCTGAACCAATTCAGTTTCAAATTCTTATCTATAGTGCTTGTTAAATCAGTGAAAATAATTATATAAAGAGATAAAAGAAAAAAATGTAGGTGAGTTCAACTGCGTACTTATTCATCAGTTAGAAAATCAGAATAGGTCCCAGAAGTTGTTCCCTGGTTTGTTTTTTGTGTCTGCAAAATATTGAAATGCTTTGAAGTCGACACATTTATCAACATACAGTACAATAAAAATTCAAATGACTGCAGCATAGAAAATGTATAGAAATATATTAACATTATATACACAGTCTGGAAATGAAATGAACAAAGTTATGATGATATTTCTATAAATTAAAAAGTGTTTTGTATTGCTACTAAATGGATGGCAAAATTTAAGATTGAGATTTTATGCCAATAAAATTTAACAGAACAAATTTCTTTATTAAGACAGTTCAGTTTCAAATTTTTGTCTATAGTGCTTGTAAAATTGTCGATAATAAATCTTAAAGTAACAAAAACAAGTATTATAAAAAAAAAATAAGTCAATTCCTTCTTAGGTAAGAAAAATTTTATTTTAGTTTTAATCAAATAATTACAATTAATTTAAATATGTGTATACATATGACAGAATCACATTAAGTGGCAATTAATTTTTATTAATTATCATTAAAGTATTGCATTGTTATCCAAAACAAATGTTTCAAATTTCAGTTCAACTGAATGTTTTAAAACGTGAGAAAAAACCTTTTCAATTTTGGACACAAGTCGCCAAAATGGTCGCTATGTCGCCAAAAATGATGCCAACATGGATGTATTTATAATTCTTAGAATAATTAGTTTTAATCAATTAATTGTTGGTGATTAAATTACTGTATTGTCAACCAAAATAATCGTGTATATAAAATTTCAGCTCAATCGAGCGCTTTAAAATGTATTTTACTAACGATTGAAAATTTGTACAAGATAAATATCGAGAGAGTGTGAACTAATAGTAGGAATTGAAAGGAAAAAAAATGTAGGTTATCAACTACATACTTAACAAATACAGAGCATTCAGAATAGATCACAGAAGTGGTACCCTAGATTAGGATCTGTGTATGTTTGCAAAATTAAAATTCTTCGAATTCGAAATGCTCAGAAAATATTTCAGACTCTTTTTAGAACTTTAAAAATCGTCAGCGTAATTTTAGCGCGTTTTCCACATGTTGTATTTTACAATAATGTAACTAATGAACCTTTTACTAACATAAAGTAATACTATACTTAAAAAAAAAAATATTTTTTTAAAAATTAAAAATTTTTTTTAATTATTAAATTTAAATATAATTCGGCTCATCTAGGGCACAAATGCCGAAAACCCGAGGTCAATCGGTTAATTATTGGCTGAGAAAAAGGTACGACAATATATGGAACGAAGACGAAATTTGCGTCCTAATAAGCGCTTTTTTTACACTACGTGAAAAACGCGCTAAAAATATTGAAAATGAAATAATTAAAAAGTACACACATTTCAGTCGAAATTTCTTTTGGAACACCTTTTTTCATTTGTTTTTGATAGTAGATGCAAATCGGAAAATTCCGCCAAAATACTCAGTGGAATCAAACACGTGGCTATTTGTTTTGTATATTATGACGTCAGGTGTATAGAGTCCATTGCTACTTCGCGAATTTTATGCTATTTCACTTGAAGATCCCGCTACTTTCAACCATATATAAAAACATTGGTGAAAGTTTAGGAAAAATCGCCAAAAAAGAAAGAATATTATTTGCCTCCAGAAAATATGGAGTTGCAGTAGGTTTCGCCACTCCGAAAAGACACGACACACCATAATTTCTCCCTCTCTCCCCGCCATCACGAATCGGAGCCGATCTAAGAGAAGAGAGAGAGCGGGGCTTCCCTCTCTCCCACTCCTTTCTACAGCAAGTGATAGAAGAAAAGTAATGGCGGGATTCCTTCTAATCCCAATAGACAAGGGCGGCTCTAGGGCCGGATCCCTGTCCGGGGTGGCATTTGGATCAAATTTGAAAAAAAAAAAAATATTTTTTTGTTACAAAAAATTTAATGTATTTTCTGAGGTATTACTGGGTGTGAATTTGATACTTCATTTAACGCATCTTATTTTTTGTTTTGTAATCAGTATATTTAAAGACAGTTTTATTTTATTTTGAAACTTGAAGGGTTCGAGGCGGGAGTATATGTTAAAGCATGGAACTTAATAGGCTTACACATCTTTTACTGGTAACTTTCTCTCCAACCCGGAGTGAGGTCACAACGGACATTCGTTTCACCCTTACGATGTCCAGTGTCAACTATCCAAAAGGGGACGAGGGTAATAAGAGGTTTTGATAAAGAGCCACATGAGATGTTTTATTTTATCTTGAGTGTGTTAAAACAAACGCTTGGGATCCCCACCATCAGTAGACTATTTTTTAAAGAAATTGGTCTGCTTAAATGGAAGATTCCTTCTCTTACACATTTCATTCGTTTGAAATAATAACAAGTAACTATATCCTTAATTTCGAATTTTTAAAGCTTAAAATAATATATATATAAATAAAGAGAGAGAAGAGAAGCGGCATTTTCTATTTTTATCCGGGGTGGCAAAACTCTGCTAGAGCCGGTCCTGCAATAGAAGCATGAAACTGAAACATGTAATATTCATAAAATATAGGCTTAGAGAGAGAATTTCTTTTTAAATATTAAACTGGAAAAGTAATTGTGAAAGTACAAATTCTTATAGAACTAAGTAAATTGTGCAATTATCATCAACGATAATGCATTGAATTAAAAAATAAAAATCTGTTTTTGTAATTAATTTACGTTGCAGTACTGGACATGTAAAAACTTCATACAATGACAAAAGTAAGCACTTGTCAGTTAGAGATGTGTTAAAAATCTTCTGATTAAATCCCTTTTTAAAGATTTTGACCTAGATTCAGTGGCGTAACGTACACCCCCGCATTGTGAGGGCCCTGTGATACTAGGGGGCCCAATGTCTGACTGACGCTATATACGTATTAGGGCTTGGGGTCCAAAAGCTGATTTTGCAGGAGGCCCTAATATTCTACGTTACGCCACTGCCTAGATTCCTCTCTTTCCAATAAACTTTTTGTCTTACTATCCCTTTATTAAAAATAATACGTGAATAGAGAATTCAATATTTTTAAATTACAGCTTAAATTCCTTCAAAAGTGTTCGTGCACTCTAACAATTTTTTAAAAAATTCAATGTTTTCTACAAATAAAAATTAATACAGGCGACTCTCGACAATTCAAACCTTCGATAATACGAACCTCTCGATAATTCGAAGTATATACTCAGTCCCTAGAAAAACTCTTGATATTTCGAACTAAAACAATACATTTTGTACACTTAATATTTCGAAGTAAAATCTGTGGCTGGCCATACTACAACACGCGATAATTCGAACACTCACTATCATGTGCAGTCCGTAATAAACAGGTTGGAGCTTTCGTGTTGTGTTGTCTCTGCGTATCTCCACTGTAACGTAGCCCCTTTGATGACCATCTGTCTTCGACCCTTTCTTAGTGTTTTCCGGTTCCTCAGGTGAAAAGACACTTTTATTGCTTTTCTTCCTGTAAGTGGACAATAGACCAACCGTACCTGTTGTCAGCCACCCATATCTTTCGTTTAACAGGTGGCCTAGCTACACATATGCTTAGAAAGGATGGCCCACTATAGTGAAGAAGAGATGCGTAGGATTGTGTATAAATGTATTCTTTTAAAATAGAGGATTTTTAACTTCTGTATAATATTTATACTGTATAATATGTACTTTTTAAAAATACTTTGAATTAATTTTAAACACATGTACAATTGTTGTTTTATTACATAGTTTCAAATTTAAATGTGTCAGAAAAAAAATTTCTCTTCGTGTAAATTTGGGGTTTTTTTTTTACCCTCTTGATAATTCGAAGTTTTTCATTGGTCCCTCCAACTTCGAATTATCGAGAGTCGACTGTATATAGGAACTGTAATTTTTTACAACAACTGCTACATGTTCTTAATGGAATAACAAAATCAATTTTTAAAACCTAGCATAGCTATTACTTTAAAAATAATAATAATCAAAAAACTGCTGAAAAGTTAGGCCACAAAACCTTCGTACACTTAAAAAAATCTCAATATAGGTTTAAATATTGTATTTTTTTCTAAATGTAGTACTTGGTAGAGGTTATCTTTTGAATCTGAGCTTTAAAATGATGGAGCATTATTTTGGTGTCACAATTCTAATATAAAAGACGCAGTTGAAAAATTTTTTTAAAAGAAATTTAGCTATATTTGCTTTAAAGCTTTATAGCCTACCCATAAGTAATGCTACTGTGAAAAGGGTATTTTTTAGA
>BMAO01031799.1:0-40228 GCA_019973975.1 Trichonephila clavata
AAAACCATCATGGTTTTATTACTCTAGGTGGGTTATACACCCGGGTAAAATCAGTTCAGGGTTATTGATCACCATAAAATGTGTTAAAAGAGAGGATATATGGACATATCCAAAAGTATTTTAAAAATAAGGGAAATAAAAAATATTAAATCACAAAAGAAAAAAAGTTTGTTAAATATAAAGTTCATTTCGACATTTAGAGGTTGTTTTAGGAAGAAAGCAGTAAAAAGTGTTCTTGGTTTCAGGAAAAGGCTCGTGAAATAGAGGTTCGTAAAAGGGAAGTTCGTAAAAGGGAAGTTCGTAAAACTGAAGTTCGTAAAACAGAAGTTCGTAAAACAGAAGTTCGTAAAACAGAAGTTCGTAAAACAGAAGTTCGTAAAACAGATGTTCGTAAAACAGAAGTTCGTAAAATAGGAGTTCGTAAAATAGGAGTTCGTAAAATAGGAGTTCATAAAATAGGAGTTCGTAAAATAGGAGTTCGAATTTATATAATTTAACCATTGTTTTCGATTTATCTTCAATTTTGAGCCTTACCTGCAAGTGATATCCATACCACTAAAACCGTTAATGGCTTTAAATTATTCGATCTTTCTCAACGTAAAATATTATGGATTTCAAATATGAAAGAAAAATTCCAGAGAGTACACAAATGACATAAGAATATACAAGCTTTTCTAAAAAGAAATTGAAAAAATACTTTTATTACACAAGAGCCATTTAAAAAAATTTCCAAAAAAACTTACATGAAACAAGATTGTAAAAGAAAAATGCATATTTAAAAGCTAATTTATATGGTAATAGTAAATAGAGGGACAGTAGTGTTTCTTTTTGTAAGTAAAATTCTTGGTTACAGCTATTGGAAAAGTTTCTGTTAAAGAAGTGCATTATCTTGCAATAGTTAAACTTGCTTTAACCAGCTTCTCTTGAAAGTTAACTTTAATGAAACGAAAAAAATAGTTTTTGTTGTAAAACATTTCGAAAGAGAATTCTTAAAATGAGTTAAATATTTTCTTTATAACATTCTTTTGATGTTTTTATAACCTAAAACAGATTTTTCAGTTAAAATTCTCCAAAGGGAGACCTTGCAGGTTCTTTTAACGGGTTTTCTTTTCCACTCACGTTGTAACTATGTCTGGTTCAAAACTTTAAAAGCTTTTTTTGCTCGTATTTCAAAGGTACTCATTTGAACTGAAATTTTCCATACACAATTATTTTGTTAGTTAATATGATTTAATTATAATAATTAACAATAAATCTTTTAAAACTCATTATTTAAAAATTAATTTTTACTCATTATTTCAATTGTTTACAATGTGAAATTGTTGAATATTGAATTCAACAAATTATACTATCCTCTCGTAAAATTAAAGGATTTAGAGTAATTACTCAACAAAGTCAATTTGACTCAACGTTCTCTTTCTCTATCAAAATTTTAGGTATAAGAAAACTATGTTACACAAAAATTGAAATTTTGAAAGAAAACTCATGTTTTTGTTTTTTAACAGTATTATTTCAAATAAATATAAATAAAATAAACCTATTTGTATTTATAAAGATCTACTCTTTTGATGCTTTACTAACGATTTTCTAATAAATCAGAAGTTATATAAAACTGCCTTGACACATTTGGTTTATTTGGGATAGCAAATTTTTATGAATTACTTATAAGCATTAAACTTTCAAAGGGATTTTTCTCGGGCTAGATATTTCTGAAATCTTCCAATTAAGGAACATCTTGTTTAAGATAACATTTTTTAAAAAAAATAACGTTAATATGAATTCTGCATTAAATTTAGTGCAGAATTATTTTGAATTTATATCATAAAATATCTGATATACCTCTTTATATAAATTAGAATGTCGAAATTATATATAATTTTCTACTTCAATCTTTGGATGTTGCCTCTTGAAAATGAAATAAAAAAAGATTTGAATAATTTACACAATTTTATGATAATTATTTTACAATATTGAAACTTTTACTACGTCTGAAAGAAATATGATCTAGCCATGCTTGTGGCCCAAATTCATGTCTGCAAAAGTTTGTCATGAAATGACATTTTTTTAATCATCCGTGCTTTTAAAATCTCCCCCCCCCCATTTTTTACAAAATTTTTAATAAGATTGACTTACGTTTCATTATAAATTGATTTAACTTTAGGATGATAATTGTCTGATAAAACAAAGTTTATTTTGATGCCTTAAGAATTTCTATAAAACCGATTTTTAAGTGCTGTTAGAATTGAAATGTAGTGTACTGTTATAAAATTAGTTGCACTGGTTCTTTCAAGAGCTTTTGTAATGTAGATTCATCTTCTTTAATTTAATTAGGAAGAGTTAATTGGTATTTAATAAAAACATTAAAGCCAATTTTATTTTTAAAAATGTATATTCAGTTCATACATAATACGAAAAATTTCATTAATAACAACTAAAATCGATACATTTTATGACTGTAAAATACTATAAAAAATAAGCATTGATCTAATATTTTAAAACAGCCTGAATGAACAAACTGATATAATCAGAAGAAAAATATTTTTTCAAACATTTTCCTGAATAACTACTATTTTTATAAAAATAATATTCCTTTTTATCCATATGTTCCTTATAGGAAAAAAAAAACCGCCAAATAATTTCAAAGTGAGCAATAATACTTAACAAAAAGATAAAATTCATAATTGATTTTAAAGCAAGAAAAAAAAACGAAGCAAAAATAAGTCAAAATTTTGATTTAATGCTTCGCAGAAAGAAGAAAATGAAAATATAACTCATATTTTAATTCTAAAATGTTCTTTTGTGAAAAAAGAACGGGGAAAAAAAGATTAAATACGCAATTGTATCACACTGCGGCCTACACGAAAATGATTAAATCTCGTCTTTGAGCAGATAAAGAAACAGTCAAACACAAAGAAACCCGATCGTAAATCAAGGAATTAAAAAATAATTTAATTGAAAACTTGAATGTTTGAAAAATATGTTACACAGGAAATTAAAAATTTTATCCCTCACCATAAAAGCCAAGAGGTAGGTAGAAAACGCTCTTACCTAAGTGGAACGCCATACCAACACAGTTTCTTTGCAAAGTTTAATTTAGATAAGGATTCGTAAACGAAAAAGATAAAAAGAAGAGAGAGAGAAAAAATTATAATAAAGCTTGAAGCCCCTTTTTTCCATTTTTCTCAAGAACTACATTTAACATTTAATATCTTTGCGTGTTCTTTGATAATTTTTCACTCCCACCTATAAAACGGAATGCGTTGGTTCTTTACTGGCAGCCTTCTCTCTCTCTCTAATTCGAGTATATTCTATAAAAAAAAAAGATTTCTTTTTTCTTGAGTATAAAAAAAAAGCACTCCACTCAAAAGAGAAAGAAGGTTAGCTATGCATAATGATTTTTTTTTTCCTGCGCATCTTCTCTTGAAGTTAGCTTATTTTATCGAGGAAGGTATCGCTTTTTACGGTCTATAAAAGATGCGAGAAAGATTTTTAGTATAGAAAGACATAAAATAACCTTTTCGGCGACAGACTCTCGAAATAAAAGTACTCCTCAAAGCAGACGCAAATTAATGGTCAAATGAGATTTCTCTTCATCACTGAGAACTACAACTTCACTCACTTTTATGAAGAAACTTAAAGGCAGAGGAATAATTGAGAAAACAGAGGAAAAGCGTCCTTTTCAAACACAGCGTTTTATCTTAATGAATACAGAAATGAGATTCAGAAAGGACTTATTTGAAGAGCTTTTTGCTGCTAATTTTGAGAAGTTGAATGTTTAGAAGCACATTTTTTCATTACTTAGTTTTTTTCTGGTTGTAAGTTTACAAACAAAAAGTTATGAAAATTCTTTGAAATATTTTCCAAGTTCAAAATTACAACTTCTCTGTTCTGAGAGGAATTGCTGTTTTATAATAATAAATTAAAACAAGAGGAGCTGAATTGTATAAAATTGTCAATTATATGAATATGATCTTTGGGTATGTATTTTAAATGACACATTATGAAAATTTAAAAAAAACATGTTAAAACAACGTTTCTCAAATTTTGGGGGCATTCCTTAGAGGGGCGTGATAATCCTACCTTGGGAGCGTGTATATAGAAAAGTGGAAAATAAAAAAAATTTATTTTAAAAAAAATTATAACTTTATTGAAAAGAACAAAAACTATATTCAAACTTATGAAAAGTAACAATAGTTAGCTTGTATAGTTAGCTATAACTTAAATTATTCATTAGCTATAACTTAAATTATTCATTGCGTAAAAGTAACATATGTGGTGGTATCTAAAATAACAGCCTCCGGATGGGGATGATCACTTTTGTACAGTGGTCATGTTACTTGACTTCGGATCCATAGGCTGAGGGTTCTAATCCTCCGACATTGGTGATCTTTGGCAGAAAAGAAAAATGCAAAACCTTCTAAAGTGTTGTGGCACCATCTACCCGCTAGAAGAGGAAGCAAAGTCGTCAGACGCACTTGATACAGCAACCAAAGTCGTCAGACCCACCTGTCGAGACAGCAACAACTCAAACGCTGGCCATACAAATATCACGTTCGTGCGCCTATCCATCGACTCACTGATGGGGGAGTACTGTAGAGGAATCTAAAATCAGCAAGTAACAGCCTCCGGACGGGTATGAATACTTTTGTCTAGTGGTATGTTAGGTACTTACGAATTAGAAGGTAACGAGAGTTCTATCCTCCACATACGTATACAACACTTATTACTTATGTTGATAATTTAAACAGTTTATAATTCGATCGTATTGTAGCTTTAGTTTCAAAGTACATTATTATAGCATGCAATGCATTTTCAATGTAGAGGGGGTGGGTGATGAAAATTCTAATAGAAAATTGAATCGCTAATACTGACAGTTTGAGAGGTACTGTATTGAACGTTTTTAAAATAAAATGTGGCCATAATTAAATTGCAAGAGTTGAAGGGGTTCTGGCGAGAAAACTACCGGGAATATTCCCATGAAATTCGGTATCTGCACCTTTCAGAACACGCACAATTCAAATATCCAACGAAAAAATCACAATTTTCACCCGATAGATGGCGCTGAGCCGTGTTTCTATGCTTTTTGACGGCATATAAGCAAATTTTAAGCCCATCGAACAGTATAAAAACAAGACCACATTGAATAATGGTCAATCATGACCCACTTTCACCGGACCTTAATCCTTGCGATTTTTATCTATGGGGACATCTGAAAGAATGGTTAATAGAGAACGGCATGCTTCTGTTGCGGAATTGAAATCTAGCATAACGAGACACGTGAGGTGTGTTACAACAGAGATTTTAAATGCGACGGTGGACCATGCCGTTTGACGTTTTCAGCATGTGGCTGCATCTGGTGGTTCACACATTGAGCACATATGCGATAATTTCATTGAATAAATATTGGTTTAATTGTTTTCCAAAGCATCTTTATGAATTGTTTAGTTTGTGATCTTAATCTACGTTAATTTTTGATTACATGATACTGTAAAAATTTAATTACTGAATCGAATTATATGGAATTTTGATAAAGTGTAATAGCTGTTTTATATTGTTTATATGCATCTTAGAATGTCATTATGCTCTGTCTGTCAGTTTTGGAAGTTGTATATGCCACCGGTGAACATTGAAACATGGTTCAGCACCTATCGGGTGAAAATGGCGATTTTTTATCTCTGCATATTTGACTTGCGCATGTTCCGAAACGTGTAGATACCAAACTTCACTAGAATATTCCGAGTGGTTTTCTTTCCACCACCTCTTGAACACTTGCAGTTTAATTATGGTCACCTTGTACATCTTGAGATAAAAGTAAAGGCTTTTTTATCAATAATAATGAACTCTCAAAAATACTTTCCATGAGGTATTGTTTATATTTAAGTTTTTTTAAATGTAGAATATCTATTTTGTAAAATAAAAAAACTATATTTCTCTCCATATAAATAATGCCAAAAACTATTCTTCTCACGATATATTTGGTACTTTTAAACCCTTATAGACTGAAAATTTGGTAAGCATGATACATTGGATGACCAGAGACTCCTCAAAAATGGTTTTGGGTGAATTTGACTCCAAAGGAGGATTACAAGGGATTAAGAGGCGCTATAGATAAAAATCCCGATTTTTGACCTACAGATTAACTTAAGATATTCGACTACCGTAAACTTGAAATTTTTGCCAAAAATTAAAAAAAAATTTTGGTTTTATGTTATAGCCCACCTTATTAGCTTTATAGAAATTTCAAGTTTATTATTTTCCATTCACTAGAACAAGAACGACAAGTGTTTTAGTAAATGCATATGCCTTTACTTTAAGCAAGATGTCATACTTTAAAACGTGTTTTACTTGAAATGGGGAGTTTTTTTTTGTTTTTGAAAATGCTCAAACGGTAACAACGATAGTTAAAAAAGTTTTGAAAATAGTTAGCTGAATTTTTTTGAGTATGTTCTTTGTAATAGTAGAAGTGTTTTAACCTTCAGATGTATCAGTCACTGTTTTATTACAAAATGACAGTCCTTTATGTGAATACAATCACTTATTTAAACAATTGCAGGTAATAACTAAGATGAAGTGCTCTAATTTTTGCAAGAACTAAAATCTCTCATCCTTAAGGTCATTTAAAAAATGAACAAAAAAGCAATACATCAGAATGGAAAATTTGTTCATAAACTTTTGGTACAAAATGGGTCCCGTTTATGTTATTTTTTGTAAAAAAAAATGTTTAACCATTTTTTCCTTATTTAAGTAATAATATAATTTATTTCTCTCTTCTTAATTTTAGCATATTTTTCTTAAAATGTGCTAAACAAATCTAAAAACCATAAAAAATCCCCATTTCTCTAATTTTTTTAAAAAAAAGTTGTCGCAAGTAGTCGGATACCTTAAAATTAGAGGTGGAATTTGGATAGCATTTTGCTGAAAGAGATCGGTTTTTACCGAAACTGGCTGCAAAAGTCAGGCCGTATAGATACAGAAAACCTTCCGATTTTGAACTGTTCTACAGACTTCAAATCTGGTAAGTTTGTATATTTTGTTGCGTAGAAATCCACCATTAACGTGTTTTAGCAAAATCGAATCTTAAGGCAGATTAAGGAGGGCTAAAAAGGCACTTATGTTTCCAGAATTAGAAATTAAAGATCGCAGTCCATTTTAAATCAAGAGACGAGGGCTGTAAAATGTTTTTCAACGTAATCGAGAGAAAAGGAGCTAAATGGTATGCCTTAGATTTCAATAAGTTAACAAAATATCAGCATATGTTTTTTACATCATCAGGATTTCAGTGAAATATATTGGTATCGTATATATTTATTCATCCGAAGATAAACACAGCAGTCGTATTTACTGCATTTTATAAAGAAATTCACACTGAGTCTCTTAGTTCTTTATTTTTCATTAAAGTTTTGTTTATTTTGGGTCTCAGGGATGTCAATTATGTCTCACGAGTTGGAAATATAAGCAATTTTTAAATAGGTATAATTCTTTGAAAATAAAATTAAATAATTCAATTATTCTACAAATTATTTATAAAAAAGGAGGTTTCAAAAAATGCAAAATGCTTAAAATCTAATCAAAATTTTAAAAACTATAAGCGTATTAAAATAGGGGACTTTTCTGTAATAAATATTAAGTAATTTTTACGTGGCGCATGCTATTTTCTATAAAAGTAGCTTTTTGATGTATAAAACTGTAAAAAATATAAAATGTATCATATTCTTTAAAATCTACGTAGTTTGAGTATTATATATGTTGCGTTTTTTAAAAATATTTAAAAAATATAAAAATGGGGGGAAAAATGTTTTAAATTTTTTTATTCTATACAATAAAAAGCTACAGATTTATAAGCATACACATATATAACTTTTTTAATCAACTTATTTCTCGTAATTAGAGTTTATATTTTAGAAAACATGATGCGCACAACGTAAAACTTAATTTTTTCTTACAAAAATGTTTTTTATTTTCATATGCTTATAAATTTTTAAAATTATAATTATATTTTAAACATTTTACCCTTTTTTGAAGCCTTATTTCTTTAAAATAAAGTGTAAAAGAATTAAATTATTTAATTTTAACGTCAAAGAACTGACCTAATCAAAAATTGTTTCTATTTTCAGCTCTCGAGACTAAATTAACACCGTTATATCAGGGTGGCGAACTCGTGGCCGGTATTGCTTCAGTCAGCTTGTGGATTCGAATCATGGCGTCACAGATGATCTGCTATGTACAAAGGCTGATGTACTTTAATCTTTCGAGGATAAAAATCCTCATATTTGCGTTCTGTGAAAGCCTGGAGAAAGAGTTATTAGTTAAGGGGTGACGATCATTGGACCATCGTTAAGGTATCCGACTACCATAAAATTATGAAATTTGCCAAAAAAAATTTACAATTTTTTATGATTTTATTTTATGAGCCATCGTATTAGCCTTATAAAAATACTAAGTTTATCATTTTCCGTTCACTAGAACCAAAACTACAAGTGTTTTAGAAAAAGCAGATGTTATTACTTTAAGCAAGATGTCATACATTAAAACGCATTTTACTAGAAATGTGATTTTTGAAAATAATCAAACGGGGTCAACGATTGCTAAAAAGGTTTTGAACATAATTAACTGAAATTTTTTCTGTAAGTTCTGTATAATAGTAGAATTGTTTTAACTTTCAGATTTATCAATCGCTGTTTTATTACAAAATTTAGAGACCCTTATGTGAATATAACCACTGTTTTTTTAAGCAATTTCGTATAATAACTGAGATAAAATGATCTAGTTTCTGTAAAAAAGAACATATATTATCCTGAAGGTCATTTCAAAAATGAATAATATACCAACACATTAGATTGAAAAAAAATTGAAAATTTGTTCATAAACCTTAGGTACAGAATGGACTAAGTTTATGCTGCTTTTTGTCAATTTGTACTTAATTTTTTTCCATTTTAGTAATAATAATTTATATTTCTCTTCTTAATTTTATCACAATTTTCTTAAAATGCACGTAACAAATCTAAAAGTAACAAAAAAAATTCCTATCACCTTTTTATAATAAAAAAAACAGTCGGATACCTTACAAATACGAGGTCTGTCAGTGATAGCTGTTGTGTTACTTCAGAGAGAAATGTTAATTAAACAATCGATGGATTACCTTGTTCATTACAAAAATTATAGTTGGTTTCATTGCAAAAATACATATTATACATAAAAATAGAGTAATAAAATATTTTACTTCTGAATCATAATTTAATAAAAGCAACATGTTAGAAATTAAAACATTTAAACGTAATACCCAATAGAAATTACGAATTTTAAGGATCAGAAGGACAAACTATATCATTCCCAAAAATTGCTTTGAAAGTTGAGTGCATTTAATTATTAACTGTTGCATATAATAAAATAGTAATAAATATTAAATAAACTAACCTATACTATCAGAATATTTATCAAATATCATTTTCCTGTCTGTACTAATCTGAGATGCTCTAGAGAAAATGTTCTCCAAGACGTTTTGAAGAATGGGTGTGGTATGTAATCTTGTGTGCAAGCTATCTCCGTCAAATTTGATGGATTATATTCTCATGGACGTCTTACTATTTGCACAAGACCTCTATCTCTAACGATTTCGTTAACTGAATTCGTGTTTACGCAGGTCTAACGACATCCTTTGCTTATGTATTTGTAACTGTGTTAATCATATTTTATTTCTGTTCACTTCCAAGTAAAAAAAAACATGTTAAGGTATTTGACTACTTACGACAACTTTTTTTGAAAAAAAATGTGGATATGGGGATTTTTTTGTGGTTTTTAGATTTGTTTAGTACATTTCAAGGAAATATATGCTAAAATTAAGATACAAAATTATTATTTCTAAAATGGGAAAAAAACGGGAAAATTTACAAAAAATAACATAAACAAGGCCCATTCTGTACCAAAAGTTTCTAAACAAAATTTTCATATCTGATGTGGTTGCTATGTTATTAATTTTTGAATTGACCTTCAAGACAAGAGGTATTTAATTTTTACAAAACCTAGAGCACTTTATTTTTATATTAAATTGCTTAAAAAAACAGTCATTATACTCACATAAGGGACTGTAAATTTCGTAATAAAACAGTGATCGATAAATTTGAAGGTTAAAACAATTGTACTATTATACAGAACTTACAGAAAAAAAATATCAGTTAATTATTTTCAAAACTTTTCGAGCAATCGCTGACCCCGTTTGATTATTTTCAAAAAATTACATTTTGAGTAAAACGCATTTTAAAATATGGCATCTTGCTTAAAGTAATGGCATCTGCTTTTACTAAAACACTTGTCGTTTTGTTCTAGTGAACGGAAAATAATAAACTTGGTATTTTTATAAAGTTACTATGTTGGTCTATAAAATTTACTCAAAAAAAAAATGTCAATTTTTGAAAAATGTTACAATTTTAGGGTAGTCGGATACCTTAAACTACTTCGATCTATAAACAATATTTAATTCTATAACGAAACGTTATTATCGTGGTTTTCTTGTATACTAAGAAGTCGACTTTAAGCACCAATTATAGTTCAGTTTTAAATTGAATTTTTGCTAACGTCGTCATAAATATAACCATAATTTTAATTCAAGTGGATTCAATTGTTTCCTAAATAGAATTTTCACACAAAACAAAGTGAAACAACCAATTAAATATAATAAAGCTTATTTAAAAGCCGAGTTAAATTATTTTTATATGAAAAAAAAACTCCGTGTGTTTAATATTTTAGAAGGAATATAAAAAAAAATTCATGTTTTTTGTTCGAGAAATAACTTTTTAATCGATAAAATTGTACAAAAAGTATTTTTTAAAACTAATAAACAATTTACGATATGTATATCAGGAGATTATGAATATAAACAGTGAGATGAGTTATAAAAAATGTATTATTACTTTTAATTATCTCCGAAATTTTAGAAAAATTAATCAGCTTAAGGTTGTATTACATTGTATAATCAGCTTATTCTATACGTCCGAACAGTCTATTTCCCATCTGTCTAAAGCGGATTATTTTGACTAAGTGCTCCGTCTTTGAAACTAAAATGGCTACAAAGAGGTATGTGGTTTAAAATATAATGCATATACATGCATGTATTAATAAAGTTTTATTAACATTTTTTTTAATGAGTTTCACATAAAAACGAATATTTACGTTTTTTGTTTTTGTTTTTTATAAGTCGAAATAATTATTTCGTTAAAAGGATAAATGTGTAACTATTTCATACCTATTTCCTAACTAGTGAATACTGCAAATTTTTTTGGGTCTACATTGAAAAAACTTTTAAATTTGCTGCTAAAAAAGACTTTTTTTTCAAAACATTCAACATGAACATTTGATTAATATCAACTCTTACTTTAAAAACAGAAATTGAGTTTTAATCTCAAATGTACATGACATATACACTTCTTAGTTTATGTGTTATAATAATAAATTATCACAAACTTTTGTCGAATCAAAATATGCCATTTCTATCCATAGAGTATATTGACATGTAAAAACTTTTGAAATAATTTTGCAAGATTATTAGATCCGACTACATTCGAAACCATGATTTAAAAGAAAGCATACAAGTAAATAATTTTTTTTATATTTAGTACTAATTGAATTAAAGTAAACATAGTATTGTGTAAAAAAAATTGGCAGTTATAGATACTGCCGATAGAAATGAAAACTTAGAACTTTTAGTATTAAAATTTGAAATTTCATAATGTTTGAATAAAAATTATCAATATCAATCTGGTTTTCACACCTATTGACACTCCGAGCAGCAACTAAATGCATGTTTATATGGTTTTTATTATTCAAATATATTACGGGCTGTACAAGACCATGACAAAATATAAATACAATTCAATTGAAATTACAATTATAATACAATCAGATTATTTATGGATCGTATTTGTATTTACTTAAATTTCAATGTACTTGATTTTTAATATTATTTTAATTGTTTGCATCATTGTTATCATTAATTTAAACAATACTTAAGGCTTTTTGTACTTTCAATTATTTCATTTTGTTCTAAAAAAGATACAATAGGCTTATGGTAACTAAAGTAAGAAAGGAAAATTTTTCATTCAAATTTATCTAAGTATCATGTTAAAACCGCATCGATCGTCGTTTTATATTTTGTAGTACCGAGTTTTCGATCATTGGACATATTTAAATTAAGTGTTTCAGTTAGAAATTCAGTTAATGGTAGATTTTTATCATCTGCAAAGTTAATATTGAAGTCTCCACTTAAAATCAACGGTACATTATCATATTTTTCGCCAAATCTTGTTTCGAGTTTTTCAGAACCTTCTTTTGTATAAACCATCAAATTTTCGAATAAAAATTGTTGTATCTGTCTCAAATTTTCCGGGCGAAATATAAACGTCAGCCATTAATATGTATTGCCCATTCTCGGAATCCCAACGAGCAATGCACGGTATATACACATTGGACTTTTCACCAAATCTATTCAATTTCACTCATAAGATATACACAGCACTATACGTCAGCTGTATAGCTACAGATATACTGCTATAAGCATGTCGGTGACGCGAACGCAGGAGATTTCACCCATCCAAAAAGTGTCTAAGGCGAACAGCACACTGCGCGTGCGCCAGTCAGAGCATGTCGGTGACGCGAACCCTAAGATTTTCCCCTACCAAAAAGTGCCCAACGCCGCTAAAGAAGTTTTCACTTCAAAAGTGTTACAATAACATTTTCAAATGCAATTTTTTAGCCAAAAAATGGGGGGGGGTATTTTTATATCATTCTCCTTTTATGGAATATACTCCTATAATAATAATATTTTGCATATATATAGGTCAGACTTCAATAAACATACTGAACTAGGACTTGAAAAATCTACGTTTTTCCACAATTCACTATTCAAAGGAGGTGGGTAAAGATCAGCCTTTTTTCGCCCATCGGCAAATTCATATTATGTATTTTTGTAACACTGATACTCAGTCAAAACGAAAATTTTAACCTTTTTTGCAAAAAAAAATATTTTATTAATTAGAGAAAACAGGAAAAAAATGTTAAACTATTTGTAACAAATGTTTTCGATTATATTTCCGTCTCGCTTTCACTGGCTGAATCGTCACCGGACCATTCAGTAGCAGCGTCTTGAAGTGCATCAGCATATCCAAGACTTGGTGTTTTTGTCCGTGTGTGTGTGATATGGCGCCAGTATCCCAAGTACCAAAGTACATGTGCACAGCAGCACACACAAACAACTCTAGCCACAACTTTGCGCTGACAATATCATTCAATGTTTGGATTATGACCTATGCCTGTTCTTATCCATATGTTATATGCTTTTGAACTTGTGTTTTGTGATATCAAATGGAGTAGAACAACTTAAGAAACTTCTCGATTTACGTAAAGGGAAGTTCAGCCCCGATTAATTAAGGAGTTCGTGAGTGTATGATCAACTTTGTGTGCTTAAGGTGATATATACCAAGAGTTAAATATCGTTTCATGTTATCGTTCCATGTTATTCGTGGAAATTCTGGAAGACCAGAGTCTCTTAACGAAGACCAAATCGCCCTTTTCTTGCCCACCCGATCAGTCTGACCTATTCGCGGACAAGCTATTTTGTTTCGTATCGCATCAACGTGCTCGATGGACCAAAATAAATGAATGTCAGTTTAAAGGCCTTATTATTGTAGTCTTTGAGAGATAAAAAATATAAGGGTGCTTAAAGTGCTAAACAGTTTTTTTAATTGAGTTAGAAAAAGCTCTTAAAATAACAAACCTCAACGAATTTGCCAATTTTGATGACTTTTTTTATGTGACTTGCTATTTTTTTCTTACTATTTTAGGATAAAAGTAAAAATCAATACATCTAAAGCTCACATAAATATAATGACATAGCTCTAATAAATACTCTGAATTTCATGACTATGATGGCCGAAAAAAGGCCGATCTTTACCCACCTCCTTTGAAATGGTAAACGGCGTTTCTTTCTAAAGTTTCTCTTCTCTGATCTCTCTCTCTCTCTCTCTTTTCAAATATGAATATATAAATCCAATTTTCTTAGTTAAATATTTCAAAAATCCTAGTTCAGTATTCGTACAGAAGTCTTCATGCTTCTATAATTATAATATAGGCAAAATATTATTATTATAGAAGCATGAAGGCAAGAAAGGAAAATGCCTTGAAAATGTCATTCTTAATTCATTTTTGGACAAAAACACATACATTGTATTTAAATAGCTCTTTATTTCAAAAGTATTCTTAAAATAATTTTATATGTCCTATGCACTAAATATTGAAAAAATATTCATTTATACGCTTTTTTTTAAAAAAAAAGATTATGGTGCGGAACGAAGTAGGATACCTTACCTTATTTGTGATAATTTTAAATTTGTTTGTTTTTTCATAATATAGATTATTGTAAAAAATGAACTTAATGTTTCAATGGTTTAAACATCACTTTTTAAATTGAAATCCTTGAAAAACAAATAATAAATTATCTCTCCCGCCTGCATACAATTATAAAAGATTAATAATGAAACTATCATATGTTTACGAAATAATTTGGTATTTGTAAGGCATGAACAAAATAATGCATGATTTCAAATGTCCTTTATTGTCAAAAAGATTAATTTGAGATAAAAAATTTATCTGACATTATTATTTAATTTGAACGTCATTTAAATATTTTTTCAAGAAAACCTTGGACATTCAAAAAAGTCTGACATATATTTTTATATGTTAATAATTCATAAGAAGAAAATCTAATTTCGAATTGGAACTAGGTACAAACTAGATCCAATTCAAACCTTTAACATAAAAATAATAAATGAGCTAAAAATGAAATAAAAAATATCAAACAGATCTAGAAAATAATGATTAGAATTTACAATTTATTCCTGGCAATATGTACGTATCCATAAGGCATCCACATGACAATATGCCACTTTCTTTATTCCTTCCTAATATACAAAACCACTGAAATGGGAAATCGAATAACTGTAACTGTCACCGAGATGATCATACCTCTCTCGCTAATTTCTATCCTTGCTTGTCCACTGAACTGGAACAAAATACATGAATGATCGATCATTCTAGAAATATTCGGGAAATGAAGAAAATGGAAAGCAGTACTAATGTAATGCTGGTTATAACTGTGGTATTAGGACAGTTTCTGAATGATTTTTTGAGGGCAAATTATGCTAAACTCTTGAATGTAATAAGATAAATCATAAGTTTTTACTTTTAAAAAAATGAACAAAGGTAACCTATTGTACAAATAAATTAAAATATGAATTATTATTTTGTATTTATGGTCCATTTTTTCTAAATATGCACAAGCAAACTTACATTTCCATTATATCATATGTCTGTTTATATCAGTGATACTCAACCTGTGGCCCAAAAAACATTTAATGAAGCCCATTAAAGGGCTTCATTACTCTAAGAAATGGCCATTACAATAAGAAATTCAGTTATTGGAGAACAATGTCCTAAAAATTTAGTGGGAAATTCTATCAATCAAGCAATGAGATGTGTATTAATTTTACCATCAATTTGTTTTTTCTTATAACAGAATCTAAGCAAAAAGCTTATATGAAAGGAAATTTAAACTATCACAAAACTGAGTAAAAAATGCTGTAAAATATTTTTTGCGTGTTCTTCATAGAAAAGTTAATTTAGTAATAAAATAAGAGAGCCAAAAATGAGTTCAAATATTTTGATCTAATTCTGCTATGTCAAATGTTGCTTGGGTCTTATATAATGGTTTCCACCCATTACTGTAATATAGCAGCCCTCAGGAAATACCTCTCATGTGTATGTGGCCTGGTGGGGAAAAAAGGCGAGTACCTCTTATTTATATGATAGCTCTGTAAGTAAAGGAATTATATTTTTTCTTATAAATTATGTAATTTTAATTATAAAAATGGTATAATGACATTTATTACTTTTCAAATATGCTTCCCTAAGCCATGCTTAGCGTTAACAGTCAGCGGAATTATCTCCCCTCCCCCCGTTTCTCCATACAATCAATCCAAATATAGTTTATTGCATTAAAACTCTCCAAAGAAACTGTCTATTCTTGGTACAGTAGACCACGCTCTGTGCGTCGATCTAAAATAAAGGTACTTCACTTTCCTTAACACTCAATTCAGTCCAACGCTTCACGCTTTCAAAACGAGGGACTCTCTCCTGCCCTGACCGCCTTGCTCGAAAATCATTTACTTTCCCCTCAAAAAAAAAAACAGTTACCCACTCCCGAAGACACGCAGAATAGTGCCAACATTCCATAATCAATCGCCAACAGTAGCCAGACACTGCAAATGGATTGAGAAACAGACAGTTTCTGTGGTCTGGTAGACGGAAGCACGCAGGTAAAAAAACTGACGTGCCTTAGAGCATAGCCTTAAACCTGCTTCTTTTCTTGTAGATCTTAGGTAAGCATAGTGGAATGGCCTTCTCGTCTAGGGGACCTTACCACGAGTAAACTCCTATCGCAAATCAGTCATTGCGACCAGGGACACCATATCGTTACGATGAGATCTTCAGTACTAGAGATACTGGTATCGGAACAATCGTTCAGGTGGTTCTCTGACACTTGGATACAACAGGCTTCATAAAAATTTTCTTGCTGTCTCAGGGGTCTTTTGACACACACATATGGTGCCAAGAGCTAAGCAGTCTGAACCTAGTGTTACATTGTACTTGCTTTGCTTCCTCAGAACATAACCTAGAGTGCATGGGGATCTCCACATAGGATTTTACAACCAAATCATTGTCAGTTTTGAAATTCCTTAGGGCATATAAATTTAAATACCTGATCTAGCCCTGCTAATCTCCGGGGATGTACAATAATAACAAGTTTCAGAAATTAGTAGTAATTAATATATTTAGATATTTTAAACTCAATAAGCATTAAATTTTTTTTAAAAAAAGTATTCTATGTTTAAGGTCACCTTCGAAGAAAATTTTTTGAAAAACTGTAAAATTTGCTATTAAAATATTTTTTACTGATGAAACATAACTTAAAACTATGAAAAATACATTCAATATTTTACTTATAGCACAAAAGAAATTTAGAGAGAAAAACATAGTGAAAATTGTAATTAAATTCATTGTTAGAATAACGCACATAACTCAAATGAAAACAAAAATATCACTTTTCTGTAAATTTCATATTGATCATCATAACATTTTTTAGGGCTGGTACTATTTTCTTAATGATAATCAAATTATTACAATTTTTATCAAGTTTCGAGTTAAAGGAACATTGAAAATCACTAAAAAATTATTACGAGACATGATATACACCTTAGTTACTGAAAACATATCAACTCTCTATAATCATGGAAATAGTAGGGGTTCTTTAAATCTATAAAATAAATGTAAAATTTAAACTAATTTGGTTCACAACTTTTTCTGATATTTGCGTTGTCAGATGCCAATACGTTAAAAAAATGCATTTGAGATAAATCAGAAATAAATTTTAAACTGCAATTTTTAATATTAAACACAATTAGATATACTTAAAATGCCCCCGATTTATAAATAACACCCTCTTTACTCTCTAAAACATTGATTTTTTTTCCTGGTTGTTTTTAAAATTTTTCTACGCTGCTTTACATTTGGTGTTGAATGACGTTCTGCATCGTTAATTCTATTAACGTCAAGATGTAAGATTTTAAAATAAAATGACCAGGAGTTATATTAAGTTTTTTTAAAATGTCAACACAACTCTTGTACCCATCATTAAATTGTATAACAACATCCAATGCACCAGAGTTTTAAGTTTTGAGGCACACGAAAATTGTTGTATAAACAGTGGAAATATTCATCCGAAATTCTGATTATCGACGTAGTAACCATGAAGGATCAATTCTAAAACAAAAATTTCGTATCAGCATTCTAATTCGTCACTAAATAGTTAAATTCATTCAAAAACATTTAAATGGAATAGTGAAATACAATTTAAAATGATATATCTTGAGCATTTGATTTAAAAATAATTTTATCTTAAGAAAATAGCTCAAAATATCACAAAAAAAAATATATACCAACAAACTACCTTAGAATAATTTCTCTAGAATACACTGATCTTTAATTGACGTAAAATCAAACTTAGAAAGAGCATGGCACGATAATTTCTTTTTTCTTAACTGAAAATAGTTCATGTGTCAACCAGCATCTCTCTATTTGAAGTGTGTTATCTAAATATATTCATAATTCCATTACTATATGGAATATTTCCAAAAATTTACCTTAAAGGGATACAAAATATCCATATTCGACGAAAAGTGGCAACAATATTTCAAAGAGTTTCAATTTCTTGCCAGATCATCCTGTGTAAAATGTTCAGAGATATTATTTCAGTGCAAAATCAATTATTCTGTATCCTAAGTTGTATGCTTTGAGGCAATTTTTCTCATTAGGGAAACTCAAAGTTTGTCTGCATGGGAAGTTCTCGTGACAGTTCTTAGCTTATGGGCACGATTGTGACGCCTGTCATCAGCGTCAATAGAAAACGACCGAATCTTCCCGAAATTTCTGACCGAAAGTAATTTGTTTTGTGCTCTTCATATATCTACGCCATATTTTGTATCATGCACGTCAGGACAATTTTATTTGTAAGGTAATTTATTGTTTGTTGTTCATACGTTGTTTTCTAGTTTTAATTAAAGTTATTGAAAGTCTGTGCGCTTACATAAATTCTTTATTTGGAGATTTATTAACAAATGAAATGTATACTTTAAAGAAAATTTTCTTTTGCTCATTAGTTCTTTTCCCGAATTATTATTTCTTTATATTTAACGTATGTTCTTTCTAAATGGAGTAATCTTTGTCATAAAAATTAATTGAAATAAGATTTTTTAATCAAGAATTTTTTATAAGTATAATCAAAAGAGCATGCAAGTTTTAATGTATATTTATGGAACAAAGTAAGCTTTGAGATTATTTTTTTTAAAATGGTTATGATTTATTGCTGGTAACATGCGATAAATGTACAGTAGAACGTCGTTTATCCGAATCAATTGGGACCGGATACCGTTCAGATACGTGATTGTTCGGTTAACCAAAAACCGAATGCGATCCTTGCAGTATATAAAACCGGACACTATACAAATATTGAAAAACATTACACGCTGGAAAGATGCTTGAAGGGAAAGCGAAATAGGTGCAAAATGTCGCAATTTTACCTTTATTGTGGAAAATAATCACTTATTTTTTGCTGTACCATTGTACACCTTCGTTCAAATTACACCTATCAGCCAAACCGCCTAATTTCTCGTTAAGTTCCCGAGCTTTTTCACACAACAGAGGGCCCAATATCAGGTCCCCTTTGCTCCTTTGTGAAAACCACAAGTAGAGAGCACGATCAAGAACAACATCGTTTGCTTCCTTCATGGTTTTCCTTTTCTTCGCGCCATCTTTTAAATCAAGTTTTGACGTAAAATTTAAAATGGTTTCTCGGCTTTCTTTTTACGTCGGAAATTGTTGATTTTCCGACACTATAAAACTGTGCTAAAGACGCTGCACTTTCTCCCATCGCGAGACGGTTCAATCTTTCAAGTTTTGTCTCTATGTTCAAGAGGTTGCGCTTCCGTTTTCAATTCGAAGCCATGCAGTTCACAACTCAACAAAAGAGCACGTATACACCCACTTCATTTTTAAACAAAGTGGTCTAATATTCCGCTCAAATGTTAACAAATCATATACAACTGAAATTCCCAAAATATGCCTCACCTTGGATTTTCCAATCATTTTTGGTTAAACTGTTTTTAGTTTCATCAACTGTTAAACATTGCACTGTTTGAAAACGTATCCCGACTTTGGTTCAGATATTTGACGCTACGGATAATAAACGTTCGGATAAACGACGTTCTACTGTATTAGATATATGGAATGTCAGATTTTCTTTGCATGTAAATGTTTTTCCTTTTGTATTTGTTAAGGACAGTTTTGGAAGGCTAAAAAAATTTCTCTTTGTCAATTTCAGATTATTGCATTTTTAAATTCTGTAACTCATTACCTTTCCAAAAATACCTCATTTTAATCTCTAGCACAATTAAAAGTGCTAAAATTTTGTTTTTAAAGAATCATCTAAACGCACGTCACCGATTTAAATGGACAGAAAAAAAGGTAAACATTGCACTTCCTCTTTGACCAGCTAGAAGTTTGACGTCATTTTTAAAATTTCTTTCGTGATGCTAGCTGCCAAGCCTCAGTTATTTTTCTCCCTAAGAACGGCTTCAGAGATACAACTAATTATACGTTGTTTACATTTGTATTTTTGAAAAAAATCGTTCGTTCAAATGCTGTTTCTTTTGCTCAAGTTGTGTTTATTGTAATTAGACCATCTTAGCTCTTTACAATGCTATTATTTTGATTTTAAGTATTATTTTGTTATATTTAAAATGCCTAGATCCAGCAGTAAAGTTCTTAAAAAAAGGCGAGGTAATTTTAATCAAGGCAGAAGAAGTAATTCCGAATCAACAGTGACAAGTGATTCTGTACCACAGCAGTCTTCTGCTTCTAATAGTAATGTTTCTGCTTCAGAAAAAAAAAACTTAGCAATTTAAATAACTCATACAAAAGTGAGTTTAATAGTGGATTTAAAAATGCTATTGTAGATTTAAATATTTTAGCTGGTGTATTTTCTGAGGCTGTCAAATGTTTACAGTGTGGAGCTACATGACTTAACCTTTCCTGTGAAGAAAATTGTTCAGGTGGAGCTGTTGAACTTGATATACTCTGTGATTTTTGCAGTTATAGCTACAAGTTTTGTTCCTCCAAGCAGTGCAAATCTGAAATTGGGAAACCCAGCACCTACGAAATAAACACCAGGTTTGTTAATGCAATGAGATGCATAGGGAAAGGTGCAGAAGCTGCACGAATGTTTTGAGGAATCATGAACTTACCACCCCCACCGACAAAGTTCTCAAAATATAATAAAATACTGTTAGGTGCAACCAAGGATGTGTGTGATGCAACGATGAAAGATGCCGTAGAAGAAGCAGTGCAAGAAAATCAGAATATTAGAGACATTCCTGTGGCGGTTGATGGAACATGGCAGAAGAGAGGATATTCCTCCATGAATGGTGTCGTGACAGTTACGAGTGTGGACACGGGAAAAGTAATTGACACTCAAATATTATCGAAACATTGTGTTTGCAAAGACAAAAAGAAACATGGACCAGTCTACAAGAAGAACTTCGACGGGTATAGGGGACGAATGGAAGTCGATGGAGCTCTATCGATATTTCAGCTCTCTGTTCAACGCTATGATGTGCGTTACACGAAATATTTAGGAGATGGAGACTCCAAAGCTTTTGATAACATTGTGAAAAATAAAGTATACGGTGATAATTGTACGATCACAAAACTTGAGTGTATAGGCCATGTTATGAAACGGAGGGGATCTCGCCTCCGACGTTTCAAAGCAAAGATGAGAGATACAAAATTGTCAGATGGCAAGGCATTATGTGGAAAAAATAGATTAACGGAAGCTTCTATTGACCAATTGCAAACCTATTATGGCCTTGCCATTCGAAGAAATTTGTCAAGTGTGAAGGATAAGCGACAAGCTATATATATATATATATATATATATGGGCAATATTTCTTCACAAAATATCAACCGATGAAAATCCACAACATGGATTTTGTCCATCAGGTCCTGATACGTGGTGCCGTTATAAGAAGGCACAATTGGAAAATAAAGTTTACCTCCACAAACATAAACTTCCAGTTGCTCTTGTGGAAGCCATTAGACCTATTTTTAGGGATCTTTCTGATCCAGAGTTACTGAAAAAATGCTTACTTGGGAACACGCAGAATCCAAATGAAAGCATTAATAATGTTATTTGGCCTCGTGTCCCCAAAAAGACATTCGTGCACTTAGAAACAGTTTCTTTTGGAACATATGATGCTATTGCATCCTTTAATAAAGGGAATGCAACAAAGTTGGATATTTTGAAAAAAAACTAAACATAGAGCCTGGATATTATGCGACATGCTGCATGGAACGTCTCGATAAAGAGAGGATTACAAGGGCAAGATATGCCAATTTACAAAAAACTAAAGAGGTCAGAAAGATAAAAAGACTTAAAAGAATAATACAAGAGGGTGAATTTTCAAAAAATGCTGAAAATTTGGAATACGGAGCTGGAATGTTTTGATAAGGTGAGTTTTTTTTTTATAAAAATGTGTTTTTCTCAAAATGTCATTTTTGAAGGTTCGATGTACCTTTTCTCAGAAAGTATATATTTTATGTCCACAAAATTTATATGACACATTCTTTGTATGTTCTAGTATTTACTGGAATGAGCTTTTAGCAAAATTTTATATATATATATATATATATATATATTTGTTTTTATAAATTTTTTTTGTCGAAACATTTTGTTTTCTCGAAATACATGAAATAAAAAAATTTAAAAAAAACTAATAAAATTTTTAAAAAAGCTCATTTCAGTATTATACTAAATCTATGTATAACTTGTAAAAAAATTTTGGGTGTTGTATTTACAACAGATTTTTAGAAAAGGAACATCGAAAAAGGCCTTTTTAACATTATCTGTGTAGGGTGTTCCGATAAACCTTAAGTTCTTGTTTATCGCATAACTTTGTTTAAAAGTCGTATTATCCATTACCAGAGTGACATTTCACCAAAAAAGTTTTTCTAAAAGGGGTCCATTTTATTATTTTCTTTGAATTTCGTATCAGATTTTAGTGTAATATTTATTTATATGGTACTTCGTAATAATGCTACAAAAGCTGCGTGCAGTATAAACTAGTCAGTTGAAGAGAATACTGTTAATAATTAAAACATGCAGCTTTAGCTTAAAACATCTCAGTATGGTTACTTTTCCCTCTACAAAATAAACTGCGTAAAAGACCCAAAACAACTGAAGGAAAATAATGCTTTAAAAGTATTGATGGAAACAAAGCCAACCAGTATAATGAAATGCATGAAAGTTTGAAAATTATACTCTCATCGCTTGTTAACCCTCCGTTAGGCGCGTGAATCTCTCAGATGCATACAAAAAATAGTTTCGGTGCTGCATCCACACGGTGTATTGAAACGCTCCCCCCCCCATTAGCCTTTCGTCACTTGCCCTAGAATTCAGTGTCAAGGTCGGAGGTGATTTCTTTATATTTTGGGTCGCAGGGGTTATTGAATCTGACCCACACCACCAACATTTTATTCCACACAACTGCAATGGTCTTAGAGCACTAAATATCTCGGACTCATTTTTGATAGCAAACTTACATGGAAACAACATATCATACACACGCCTGATAAATTCCGAAACGCTCTTAGAGCACTCTAACCCTTAATTGGCCGGAATTCTGAAATGCAATTATATAACAAGATACTTCTCTACACTGCCGCTCTACGTCCCATCATGAATTATGCTTGCCCTGTGTGGAGATGTGCACCTAATGCTTATATTAAAATATTAGAAAACTCGCAAAATGCTTTAAGATATTTATAAAGCCATTGATATGTTACCCTTTAAAAACTGTATTCAAAAATTAGCAAGAAAATTTTTTGACAACCTTCATAGCATAGACAATATTAACAATCAAAGTTTAAATAATTACTACCCAGAGCCAAATACTAAAAGACCCAGGAGAATTCTCCTGGATTCTTATAATCCCCCCTAGCAATCAGCCTAGTCACTCACTGGTGGGGAGGGACCATAGCTAAATTTTATTCTTTTTAACTTTTAAATTTTTTAGTTCAATTATCTCTATATTTCCCACACAGGCTAGCTTTTCTGGACCTCACCCATTTCTCTAGTTCCAACGTATCAGTGCAGCCAATCGAGTGCCTACTCACAGAGACCTCTCAACCAATGACAGTCAAGCCACTCAATCTAACTCAAGGTCATCTTCTTGCCAACTCGGTTATCTCCGAGACAGTTCCTATAGCCACGCCTCCTTGCAACGTTCACCCCACCAATCAGGAACCCCTCTCTAATCAAGGCCCCTCAACATAAGCCCACAATCAACTATCCAGATATGGGATGGAGAAACGCTTCGCGTTCCATTTCCCAGTTACGCCCAGCGTCTCTTATTGAATCTGATAGATCTCACCTAACAACGTCAGTTTTTGTAACATTGTACAATTTCATTAATTTTGATTTTTTTTCTCTTGTAAAATAGAGTAGTTCTTAGTTTTATGCAAAAATAAATCGAAAACTTTTGTATGGTAGTTTTTAGCGCGTTTTTCACGTAGTGGAGCAAAAGTGCTATTAGGAAGCAAATTTCGTCTTCGTTCCATATTTTATCGTACCTTTTTCTCAGCCGATAAGCAACCAATTGACCTCGGGTTTCCGGCATTCGGTCGAATTTGTGCCCTAGATAAGCCGAATCATAAATAAATTTTCCCATAGTTTTCCCGAATTTTCCTACAAATTTTCCTGAATTTCTCTAGTTTTTGCTTTTTTATAGTGCTGATACAGATTGGTGTCATTATTTCTTTTCAGCTCAATAGTAGTACATTTAGAGGAGTGGTACAGTACTACTTTCTGTTAGTAAAAATTTCATTATTTGCATTATTGTAAAATACAACATGTGAAAAACGCGATAAAATTACTTGGCCATGCCAATGATTGATATCTTGTTTTTAGCTGGGAGTTGAGATGCATCCGAGAGATGCCGCATGCCTAGCCAGTAACTGTATTTTATTCAATACTCAATGTAGATTAAATAAACTCCCAAAATATCCAAGTGGGAATCAAAATCACTCTGATCTAAGAAAAGTAAATCACGAACTTTTGAAAGAGAACTTGCAAAGACTATTTGAGTGTAACATTCACATGATTTCTTCATTTTGACTCAGGATTGAAGAAACATCTGATTTACAACAACTCATTCAAAACGATAAACCAAGAGAAATATCACTAGGAACTTGTAAGAGAAGGTACTGCTCCCCCTTGTCAGGACGTGAAGGAAAAATATATATTTTTTTTTACATATTGTAGGAAATTCCATGTGCCTTTGTGACGGATCTATACGGTCTCACACTAACCTTCTCAATATTCTTTAAAGTATGTTATTCATTTCAACCAATCTCCACCGAGAGCCAAAGCGTGATTTATGCAAATGAGATATATTTTATAAGTTCGGGGTAAGTGAGTTAAGTAAAGTGAAGAGATAGGAGAATGAAGTTAAATGAATTGAAGATCGGTAGGTCAACACACGGTTGTTGATATTAGTAGATAGCAGTTACGTGTGGAGCTACGCCGTGAGAAGTAGATTGAAATTGGTAAGAATTCCGTGTTACAGAGTGTGGATCCTTCTCTATTCTCCTATACAGTCAACTAGGAAAATATCTTCACGGCGGAACAGCCGATGATAAAAGATAAGGTCAATGATTTAAAATGTTGTGAATACTCATGCGTGGCTTAGCTGTAATTGTGCGTGTTTAAGTTTTCATAGATTCAGTTGCGATTCTGTTGTTCCGCTAGTAGTAATTCCCCTTTTCGTACTCCACTGTGTTTTGTTACTCTTAAATTTGAATTGTGTGTTTATATCCGTCTGTGATTAATAAGAATCATTAAATATAGTGATTTGCAATTATGTCTCATGATCTTTTAAATCCGCCTACACGTCCAGAAATATTTAATGATAGACGGAGAGATGGTAGTCTGAGGGGTGGATTTGATCCACGAAACCTTGACCATTGTGCAAGATGATTTGTGAAGACTGCAACAAGGCATCTTAAAATGTCAGCAGTGGTGACACAGTGATAAACATTATCTTTTTGATGTTTTTTCTTTTAAATATTTCAATTTCAGATTATATTTAAAATATTATTTTATATCAAATACATTTTAATGTCAAATCTTACCTATTAAATATTTAAATCATCTTCAAAAGTAAGTATGAGGTGGTGCATCTAAAAGAGGTCACTAGCGTATGGATGGAACTTTTTCAAGCGTTCCCTAACGGAGAGTTAATCTGCATGGCTCAATCCCTCTCCACGACAACCCTTGGCCACCTACGTCGTACAAAAAATGGTGAAATTTAATGAATAAAAATATTAAATTTCATAGCATTCAGCTTTTTCACCGGATCTTTATAGCCGTTTAACCTTCATATTTTTTAAAAACATTTAGCACAGATTTCTCTGGCTAGCATTGTAAAAATGAAGACTGTCTGAAATATTCCATATCACAGGTTTTTTAATCTACATATAAGTATTTCTTTAAAACAATCATTTATGAATTGAGAAAGGTGTCTTATGTGAAGCCAATGAACTATGATTGAAAGAAATAAACAGCTTTTGGAAAAAGATATGCAGATTTATATTAAATTAATTAAATATTATTATAATTCCAAAATTCATACGCACCAACCTAATAGAAAAGATTACAGTATCTGAACATGTTGGACTAGCTTGTTTGCGTTAAACAATGGAAAGGAGTTTAAAAGAATTTATTATATTTTTTAATTAAATTTGTAATGAAAAACAAAAGCAGAAGGAAGCGTTAAGTTAAGCTATAAATATCAATACCAATCAGAAGTGACTGGAAATAATATAAAAAAAATAAGTTAATTCCTACTTCGAATGGATGAACAGAAAGTAGTTTATTAAAGATTGAAAATTTGAACAATATATATATGTATGTGTGTGTATATATATATAGAGAGAGTGAACTAATAGTAGGAAATGAAAAAAGAGCAGGATTTGTCTGCATTGTTGTAACAATGCACATACGGTTTGGATTGTTTGGCTGAAAAACCGGTTTTCGACACCAACTTTTGCTCCTTTGTTTTGACAGATACATTGTTACAACAATGGAAACAAATCTAAAATGGGGTCAACTGGTAATTTAATTATAACCGTTAATTAATTTAATTAATCGATAAATAATTTAATTATCTAGTAATTAATGAATTAATATTTGAAAAAATTGTATTAACATCAAGTGTCATCTACTAGAAGTGTAAAAACATTTATTTGAACTTGATTAGATGAGGAGAAAGTGTTTTAGGAACAATATTGAAAATTTGAACAAGTTATATGAATATATTATACACATACATAGGGAGAGAGTGAGCTAATAATAGGAAATGAAAAAAGAATAGCGTTGCTAATAGGCTATTTGAAAAACTGTGTAGACAGTGTAGGATCTATACTCCAGACTTGAACTAAAACCTTTCAAATGTTGTTCCACAATTCATGTGATTATTATTTTATGTTGATATAATTATTTAAATTACGTTGATATATTAAAGTTACGCGTTAAGAATATTAATTTAAGTTACGTCGGTTAGATTATGATTAATTAATTCCAAATTTATCCTCACCGCAATTACTTATTAACAATAATGAAATTTCAAACAGCTCTTAGTTCATTACATCAGCATGACTGTAGAAAACATCCAAGTTTTATTAGATCAACAGCATATATTAACTAGATATAAAAGATATTCATAGATATTTTCCAGAATTACCCGAACCATGTTTATATATATATATATATATATATATATATATAATAGTGGCTTTTTCGAATATAAATTCAGCAAGAGGCCTCCTGAACATCATTAATATACAGACTCTTGAAATCCAAAACAACTGTTTTCATTTTGAATGCACGTCGGTATTCTAGTACACACTACCCTTGCATATGGAAGCTTTCAACGGTCAGTTCGGTTCATATAAGCTTTGAATTACACTTCCAATAGAAGAAGGGGTGGGTGCACTGGAAGCAGCTTTTACTGGTGCTCATAATGAACAATGAGTAAACTAACCCTCATGCGATTGTCCCAAAATTTCGATTTCTCCGTTGAACGCGGGCAGTTTTGAAGTTAATTTCACGTCACAATGGCATGATTGATTGCATAAAGTTTGTGCTAATGCAGAGTAAACATTGAAATCAAATCATTTAGATAATTGATTGAATAGGAGTTATTGTGTGCAAAATCAATATTTTTGCTCTGAAATACAATTGAACCAGTCCCTTATTCCAACTCTGAATTGTTTTACCAAATCATACAATTATACATTTTTCTTCAATTGTAATATTTTTTTTTTACCAAAAAAGAATGGGTTGTAAATGGAAATGTATGTACTTATCATTGGAAGTTATTATAACCATATTTAATCATAACACATAAATTAATCATAAATTTTTATTAATAAATCTGATATTTTGCAGTTCGAATCTGATATTCTGAGTTCGCAGACATGTTTAAAATCCAAAAAAGAGCCTTTATTTATAAATGATATATTTTAAATTGCTCAGAACAATATTAAAAATCGCTAGTTGTCCTTATTCTGTCATATTTCAGTAGGGGAAAAATTTAAAATTCTTATTTAAGCGATATAATGAACATAATAACCTTTATTTGGACGTGCAATCTCATATTTTTAAACTGTATTACGTAATTCTATTTAAAGTGTATTAATCCTAGAAGAGAAAAGAGTGTGGATTCTTGCTTGCAGTTTTTTTTTTATAATAGAATGTCCGTTGGTGTCGATTGGATACCGAAGGTTGTTCAGTTTGTTCACCTTTCCGCATTTTTGCAGGGAATTTGAAAGTTTTTTTGCGACTTTTAATCTTTTTCTATGGTGATTACACAGAAAGTGTTTCGTGGTAATAAGTTAATTAGTAATGATTTTGCAAAAAAATATACCTAGAACGTCCACTGGTGTCGTTTCGGCACCAGTGCAGTTTATCATTATACATAGCTGTCGTTCAGCAAAAGATAGTTTACCAAGTAGATACCATTAGTAAAACGTACTTCCGAAAATAATTTAGCCCGTTTATTTTATCTTGAATGCAGTGTTATTAAGTTCACAGCGGAAATGAGTCAATTATATTAAAATCGTTGCGTCTAAATGTTTCATTACATTCCATTTGCTTATCTGTTCATAAAAAAAAAAACAATAATTCGATTTTCGAACCTTGTGCAGAGCAGACAACCTGAAACGATGACTCGTAGAAAGGTCTAAGCCTTGATGGAATTGCTAATTTGTTGCGAGAGATTTCTGAGAATGAATCGGAGGTGAGCTAGCTGTCTTGTTGTAATTTAGATTCCAATGAAGACATGAGGTTGATTGAAAATGACTGCGAAGAATCTGAAGAAAGTGCAGATAAAATTGTTACAATTACAGTAAACCCTGATATGTAAGTCGTTAGGGACGACACAGATCGGATACCGCATAAAAGTAATGTTCCTGGCAGGTTTGCTGCTCGAAATGTTTTACGACAAAGCAGTGGTCCAACAAGTTTTGCGAAACATAATATCAACGTCACTATTTTATGATATAAAGGGTTAAAATATATGATAATTACATGAAATAATATTAAAGACAAAACTAAACCCGTCTAAACAGTAGTTCTTCAACTATTTAGCTATTACAATCATTTTACATATTTTCCTATCGCGGTGTCGAAATGACATTAGTGGATGACGGGTAATCGAAATCCTGGACGTTCAAGTGTAGATGACAGCACGTGTTAACTTTTCCAAATTATTCGAAAACTTGATTTTTTTACAAAAAGACCACATGAATGCATGAAATGATAACGTGTGTTGTCAATGTTGATAGCACCATTGTTGAGAAGAGTATGGAATGAACTAGACTTTTTTATTGAAGTATGCCTTGTAAACCAAGGTTTCGCGAACAGAACGATTGCAAAGTGTATAAATTAAACTAGAATTTTTTCTGTATTCTTTCAATTGTTCTTTTTTTATGTACTATTTTTAGTGTTTTTTTACTATATATCTTAGAAACCTTAGATAGAATAATAAATAACACTATAATATAAAAATTTAACCATAACTGTACCGAATTGATAAGGAATCTGAGGAAGATCGCCAATTTTGATTTTAATTCACGTCGCAACCTGAAGCAATACGAGGGCTATTAATAGGGTATCTCACAATTTTGAGCCATGGTCAAATGACGAGGATGATACTTGAGCACATTCCCCCACCCCTCATCTCCAAACTTGTATATATACCATTCTTTCATACCAGACAAATGGGTGGTCTTTTATCCTCGACTGATTTAACGTGCATCAGCCCTTCTATATGATTACTCTTCTATAGCAATAGGGTTCAAACCCGCGACTCGACAGAAACATCTGACCACGTGTTTGCAACCTTGACCACTTTGCTATCGTATCCAGGAGGATTACTGAAGAATACCACGCAAAGTATATGAACGTTAGCAATGCTATAAATACTTCTATAATTATTATCAGTCCATTAGGGCGGTGCTTCTTAAACTTTCAATATTTGTGCCACAATTTTCAGTCATAGGAGGGGTAATCAGAAAAAAAGGGTTACAAATCAAATAAAGAAATATTTATTAACAATACAAAAAAGGATTAAGAGGCATGCGTGTCCGTCACATGTCAACATAATCGCCAAGTACATTTAGGCATTTATCAGAGCACAGAACCAACTTGTTAGAAATCAGGCCCCTGTTCATTAAGCCACGTCTCTGAGGATGCTTCACAGCACTGTCTTGGAATATCACAGCACATTAGAAACGATACGTGAACGCTACTATAGTTCAGTTCCAGCTCTGACGAAATTTCACTCAGGGTTTTTTTTTAACATTTATAAACCCCGTACACCACACAATGTATAACACGGGGGGCATACAACACAGACAGAAGAAAGGATTACAACACAAACATCCATGCCTTCTCCGGGATTCGAACTCAGTCCCTACGGCACCGCAGTCAGCTTCCCTGACCACTATACCAGATGGGCAGCTTCACTCAGGGTTGCCCGTCGATTATTTTGAACCATTTCTTCAATTAGTGCCGTGTTGATTTCTGTTCTTGAAGAATTTGGCCGACCGCTCCCTGTCATATTGCGATTTTTCGACATCCTTTCTGCCTGATTGAAAACAGTGACACCATTTAACTACATGCTGTCTTCTCATTGCTTCTTCGCCATAAACTTCCCCGATTTGGATGTGAATAACAAATGCGGATACATTATTTGCCCATAAAAATCGAATCACAGCTCAAACTTCCAAACGAGACCAATTTTCTAAGTGTCTTGTCATTTCTATCGTCCTGAACCGTCTGGGAAATTTCACTACCTACCTGCAAACCAGCTGTATGACAAGTAGCACCATTTGTCTCCACTCTAGGGAAACAAAATTTCTGTACAATGTGTAGTTTTCAAATGCTGCGGCTTGTGCCATTTTTTTCTGATCATCTCTCGTAACTTTCATCACGCTCCCCCCGCCCTCTTGCAATAACATTGTACTGAATGTAATAACGATGCCCTTTGATACTAAAGCTACACAGTACGACTTTAATTATAAACCGTACAACCGAATGTGTATTTTTTTTTATTATGTCAGAATGTACTTTGCTTCTTTTCAATAAATTGATAATTATTTTAAATATTTTATTTTCGACTTTCCAATATGCTAGTGTCCCCATCATACTTATAACACGCCCTTCTAGGGAAGCGTGCCCCACAATTTGAGAAACGCTGCATTAAGGAGACTAGCTGAAGAAAGTTGTGAATAAATTTATTCGAAGATAATAGTGTATCTTTCCCACTCTCAGCTGCTTAGACGCCTTGTTAAAATGCGAAAATAATGTTAGAGTATATATACCATTAAGATTCAGTTAGATAAACCATTCCCACGTATAAGTATTTGATATTTTAATTAAGAGCTGAATATAGAAATTAAAATATTTACCGTATGTATGCTTAATTCGGATACAAAGAAATCTACGATACTACATATCCTCTATACTTTCAATGTTCAGTTACTTTTATCATCAAATTCTTTGGGTGATATTTGAAATAAATACATTGTAATGAGACATTTTTCGAAGTTTTAGAAAATTCTAAAATTACCACTATTATATAAAACCTTCTACTTGGATAAAAATCACGTATAACGCCTTAAACAGCTGTCAATGCTATATTGCAGTATTAAAAAAAGAAAGAGATATCGCAAGAATGTTAAATCTACCACATAAAAGTAGTACCCTGAACGCATAATTGATGACTATAAGATTTAAACTCAGCAGTCTTCCTGAGTATGTCTAAAATACATGCATAAAACATGCGACACATCTCCGAGATTTAAAAATAAAAATAAGAATAATAAAAAATAAAAAAAATCCACGAATTTTCTGATTCGCTTTATCGTTTTTGCCGATAGGTGAATGAAATAAGCATGAGCGCCTTCTAGTGGAAAAGAAGACTGTTAAATCGAGGAAATTTTATAAAATGAAAGGTTTTTTGTCTCCTCTTTTTGTCAAGTGTAAGATCTCTTCTCGACAAGTTCATGTGTTTTTTTTTAAAAAAAAATCAAGGAAATTTTGTGAATATTTTATTAATTGGTTAATTTAGAAGAATTTCATGTATTAAATATTATATATATATATATATATATATATATATATATAGGGTTTCTGTTTTGGATTTTATATTCCTAAAATTTATCAGTTTATCTAATAAATGACCTTTTGAGTTTGAATGCTTAATTTAAAAAGCTACCTTAAGAAATAAATTATATATTTTATATAGGGTACACTGCATAAACAGAGTTTTCCATTTTAAATATCTCGGGTGTCCGCAAAGTATGACTATACCTTGTAACGGTTCCATCCGCTCTTTTATCTAGCAGTCATCTTAGGGAATTTCTGGTCTTTAAAAATTAATTTATTATAAAACTCCACCTCGAAGAAGAAAACGTGAACGTGTAAGTTAAGATTACTATATAGAGTCTAGGCTTTCGGCTTGAAGGTGATAGATTGCTAGAGGATCAGTGATTAATCAAATCGAATATGAATTCGAGGATATTTAACATTTGACAATTGAATTACTTAAGGTGACGAAATGTCACTGGAGATTGATTCGAGATTAAATAGAGAGGTCAGAGCTATTGAATTAAATAAGTGTAATAAATATTAAAATCTCCTCATATCTCGTGAACCTCATTAATTGTTTTCATATTTATTAATTGTGCGCATCTCTTATCCTAGATCGATTGCATTTGAGTTGTGGCTAATATTGTGAACAAATTAGATTGTTTTTGAAATATGGCTAGTGTTCCTTCCAATTCCCCTACACTTTTATGCGCTCCCCCCGGGAAGATCATTATAACTTTCAAATATTAATTACAAAAAAAAAAATCAATACACACACTTTGGGGGTTTTATTTGTTTGCCCTTTAAAAAAAATGCTACAATTTTTGCTTACATTTCCTCATTTCACGATTTCAATATGGGTTCTATTAGATGCGTGCAACACATTGAATTTATACGATATCTCTAGCCACGTTCTGGGAAGCATTTCAAGATCAACAATGTGAATAGTCACTGTAATTCGACTTTTCATTTCATCAGTGTCACTAATTGAAGATCGGTGAACAATGTTTTTCACGCATCCCTACAAGAAATTGAAAAGTATTATGTCTATGGATGCGATTAGCCACTCTATTGCACTTCCTCTTTCTATCCATCGCCCCGGAGAACTTTGTCTCACTTCAAAGACCAGAGTGGTGGTGCCCCTTTCACGCTGCGCAAGTGTTGCGGATTAAAATTCAATAAAACATGCTACAACTTGAGCATTTTCTTACGGTAAAGCTATTTTGAAACGAGAATGTTGAAAAACGGGGACTTGGTCGCCATCTTGTTTGTATTGTTTGAGTGGAGAGTGATTTAACACCGCACTGTTCAGCAAAGCGAGGGCTTTGGGTGGCAAACCTCGTAAATTTAAACTATGGTCAAGTACCGACGACGTACACCTGAGTTGATACTCCCTCTCCTAACTATCACACCACACCAATAGGAGGATGTTTGAGCCCTCGACAGATTTAACGTACATCGCTTACCTACCGTGCGCGTCTTCAGCGGTACTTGGCACGAACTCATGACACGCTGGCCACGTGCCCGTACCTTGACCACTAGGCTACCACGACTACCTTGCTTGCAATGCATTGAACCGAGACTTTAATCCTTTCTTAATGAACCATAAAAAACCGTAAGTGGATATCTTTGTTCAATTTTAAATTATTTTTGAAAGCGTCAGCATACGTTTCGGACACACTATATTATACTGTATATAAACCAAAATAGAGCTATAATTTTATAGAGTCATTTTTGAGTACTACACACTGATTAAAAAATCGTCACTTTGACTACACTGATACTGCAGATAACTGATCGCTTTCAAAATAAGCATATGCCATCGTTAGAGAGAATACCCACAAATTGAGATTATTCAACGTTTTGATGCAAAATATGCAACGTTATTTGCTGGAATTCTGGAACCATGATAGAACGTAACATCAAGAAAGCAGTGCTCATTCTCTGGAAACATGGCGATGAAACTCACAATTATAAATTCCATTATGAAATATTTTGCAAGAAATCGGAGTTGCAGAGAGGATCAGATTGACTCGAAGAACAAGATACGAGAAGGTGGCTTCTATATTGCCACGTTCCCCCATCTCAGCTTTCAATTTTGACAAGTGCATTACATAGGATGATGAGGAATAAGTTCCAATACCACCACAAAGTTATACGGACTGTAGAAATGATTTAAGTGATGATGAACTTTGAAAATGATTCCAGAAGATCAGAAACTATGTCTCCATCTTTTTCCCCAAACATATACTATAGAAACTCCCATATTTGTATGGTAGTAATGTTATTCTAATTTACTTTAATTGACTTACAACAAACTATAATATAAGAAGGCAAATCAACATAAGGGAATGTTAAACAATATAATATCAGAGTAGCTACAAAAATGCATAAGCAAAATCTCAGGCTGTAAGCCAATTTATTAAATTAAACAAAGCCTCAAGGAGTTTAACCTTAGCTTTATCTACCTATATTAACAAATTGTAATCAATTCGAATAAACATAAAAACAAGTTGTATTGGTAGGGGTGACATATATGATAAAGTGAAAATAAAAATTTAAAAACATATTTATTCAACTAACATTAAACATTTTAAATTTCAGATATTTGATAAGGAAATCATGCTTTTATACATTCACTCACGGCATGTATATATATAGTAAGCCAGTCATTTATAACTGTCTACCTGTTTATTATGCAATCCCTTGCTGGTTCTGAGCATCTATATCCAATGCAATGTTTTTTATAACCCGGAATTAATTAAATAATTTAGTAAACTTCATTATTTAAATAATCAATTACTATTATTTAATTTAATTGTATATATATATATTTGAAAAACAGTGGATTCGGCCAGAATAAATCTTTACTTCGATTACGTTTATTTGCTAGTTCTCCTGTGAGAGATTGAACCATTTTCTTAAAAGCAGAATACATGCAAGTATCAAAAAAGAATTTAATTACAGATTGAAACTAATTATTTCTCTTTTTTTCATATTATTGCTTTCAAATAAGTATAATTTTGAATAATTTGATTAGAGTTTGGAAGTTACATCTCTTGAATAGAAACTGAATCGAATTTTAAACTTTAATGGAAATTTTGAACATTTAAAGAAATGGCAAAACTAAAAAGTCTAAAATGGCAGCAATAAAAAAAACATCATCAATTCCATGGTTTAAAAAAATTAATCCCTCACATTTATTTAAATTTATATCATTGGTGAAGAAAAACAAGTGACAACTTTAACAATAGTAAATTTCTCACTTGAAAGTACAAATTAATGCTCAGTTTGATAAATATACCATTTATTCTCTTTTAAGCCTGAAGACACTTATAAAAAGATACAGACAAGGATATACGGACAAATAAATAAAAATGTTTGTTCCACCAAACCAACCACAATAAGAAGCCTTTTATACTCTAAAACCACCGCACAATAATGGAGTAGTTTTTTGAAAATCCACACCGTAGCAAAAAAAAAAAAATTCTTTTTTTGGATTTGATGCCAATGGTATTGAATACTGTCTAGACTATCCGTAATAGTTAAAATACCCAAATGATTATTTTGACTCAGAAAAATTTTCTTTTTCTTCTTTTTGCCTTTTCAAGAGAGTTTTAAAAGAAGAAAAAAAGCTCATTGTCGGTAATGTGTTATATATTTGTTTTTCTTCCAATTCTACTGTCTGTCAATAGAATAAAAGGGATCATTTATATGAATATGTAGGAAATATACAAGAAGAATATGACATTTGATATTTACAAAAAAGCAGTTATTTTTTTTTCTTAAAAATAAATGCAAAGAAGCTTATACAGTAATAAATCGGATTAATGTAAAATTGTTTATTATCACCCTATAATTATAAGTATTACATGAATCAAATTAAATTACTTAACTTGTATTAAAACATCGAATAAGAAAATAGTTAAACAATTGAGACCAATCAAATGTTGCCAAAGTAAAAAGCACAAATAAGTTCTTAGATTTAAAATTAGAACAACACTGATTTAAATTGTTTTTCTGGGGCCAATTTTACTTTTTATTTCTGTTATAGTATTAAACAGAAGTGAGAGAAACTTTGAAGAGGAAATAAGTTAAACATTAAGTAATTTTAAATAAATGTGAAAATATGTGAATATATATTAATCAAATTCTTTTTCTTTGGGATTTTTCCACTTACATTGATAATTCACGAACATTGAAAATGCAACACCAAGAAAAACCAGAAAATTATACAAGGCAAGCATATCTCTCCCAGTAATAAGTGATATAAAATGTTTAAATTTACTGCACACGTTTCAAAAGAATAGAAGGAACCTACAGGATTGGCAATATGCGTGAATTACTTCTAGGCCCGTATAATTTTAATGTATAATTTCTGCACGAATTGTTTCTGTGCTTGAAAATTTTCTTGTCCCAGAGGACAGTTACAATAGCTCAAAAAGCCAAACTTCCACCAACGAAATCGATTCCAACAAACAATTTTACGAAGGGCATGGCGATTGGACTGGGAACGGCAGGTTGACACCCACATGAACAGATGTAAGGTGCATCCGCTGCGATAAAGGTACATGAAATAAGGAAATATGATTATTTTACTGGTGCCAAGGAGGCCACAAAGACGCCAAAATACGAGAATCGACGTATACACCGACAAGCAACGGAAGCTCACAAATCTATTATCCAGTAATTCTGAAGCATTTTCAGGACATCCCCCCCATGAGGTTATAGTTTTCTAGACCAATTGTCCACCTATTGGTTTCAAATTGACAGAACTTCAAACGTGCATTAAGACTGCATTGACACCACAGCACATCTTGCAAAAGTGCCCGATTATAGCAACGGAGACGATGTTATGTCGCAGGGTCATGTTTTTTAGATATGTGTAGTTGTATACGAATATGGTGTCGATGCACTGATAAGTTCAACTCCTCATCACGGGATTTTCCAGCAAGATTATGCCCAAATGCACATTAACGCATAAAACTGAAAGTTCTGCAAAGATTTCCACTGCTACCATTTCAATTGGATCACTCACTAATCGAACATATTTAGAACAAGAGTGGATGCCGCTTGCATGCCCTGTAATCTATACACTCAGTACATTCATGTATAAAATGGTACACTGAGAATGGAGGACCATCCCCTCCTTCAGGATGCCACCGCAACTGCCATTGATTATGTATCATATTGGTATAGATTGTAAAAGGAAATATTTGCACATCTTCATTAAAGTATCTGACTACTGGCGACAATTTTAAAAAAATTAGAAATATAGAGATTTTTTTTGTGGTTTTTAGATTTGTTTAGTGTCATTTTAAGAATAAATATTCTAAAATTAAGAAGACAAGAAGTAATTACTAAAATTGGACAAAAATCGGTAAAAATTTACAAAAAATAACATAAACGGGGCCCATTTTGTACCAAAAGTTTATGAACAAATTTTCAATTTTGATATGTTGTATTATGTGCCTTCGGAATAAGAGATTTTATTTTTTCTAAAAACTAGAATACTTTATCTTAGTTATTATATGAAATTGCTTAAATACGTGGTGATTATATTCATATAATGAACTGTAAATTTTGTAATAAAACAGTAATTGATAAATCTGAAGGATAAAACACTTCTATTATACAGAACAAACAAAAAAATTCAGTTAATTATTTTAATAACTGTTTTAGCAAACGCAGGCTCCGTATAAACATTTCCAAAAAAACACATTTCGAGTAAAACGCGTTTAAAAATATGACACATCTTGCTTAAAGTAATAACATCTGCTTTTACTAAAACACTTGTAATTTTTGTTCTAGTGAACGGAATATAATAAACTTTGTATTTTTATAAAGATAATAGGGTGGCCCATAAAATAATAATAAAAAATTGCTAGTTTTTTTGGCGAAATTCACAGTTTTAGGATATTCGGACATCTTAAGGTAATTAGAAAATAAGCATAATAACACGGGATTGGAAGACGGTATCGAAAGTGATTCAAGTAAGAAATGAGTTATAATACCCGTTTGTTGTACAAAAAATATAAGTACACTTTCAAATTTTAATTTCAAATAAACAAAGATAATCACTTATGTTATTTTATAATCAATAAAGTACCAAAGTCTTTTGTACGATGTTATATTGCATGATTTCAATATGATCGTCATTAGCCACTAGCAACACATCGAGTTTACACGAGTAACGTCATCTCAGCCTCCGGTAGGTCATCCAAATTTTGTTTGTTGGCAATGCGTTGCCTGCTGCAATAAATCTTTTATAAACAAAACTCAATGGCGCTAAAGCCCATGAGGATCAAGGTCAACTGTGCTCATTTCAGGATCCGTGACCTTCGGCGCTGAGGTGCATGAGCAGATGTTCTGGTCTGGAGGTCAGTCTGACGCGAAACCCCAGTTTTTATTTCCCATGCCCGCTTCGTACTTATTTATTGACCAACTGAAGGAATGAAGGGCTGATGCAACCTTTCCCATCCCGGAGTTTGAACCCGGGACCTGTGGCGTGGAAGTGCGATACGCTACCGCTCCGACACAAACACTAAGGGCCTCCCTCCGAAACATAATTTTATTTAGTTTTAATAGAAAAAAAATGTGAACAAGAATTACAATTAGTATTTACAGAAAGGGCAGTCGATATTTAACCTAATAAAATAACTTTACGAATGGGCATGGTTTAAATGTTGACCAAGGTGTTCTTTCTGAACTTAAATGTTTTCTGAACAGTTCATCTTTTTATGTGCCACTTTTAATTTCCGGATCTGGAGGATGTACTTCGTTTATAGGTAGTCTTAAATTTAGGCTTTACATGTATTGCAGATTTAAATTCGATAAACCATGTTATAACTTTTGCATGTTCTTGCAGTGAAACCTTTTTGAGACGAGAAGGTTGAAAAATCTATAGCTTGCATTTCATTAAAAACTTAAATATATTTTCTTCATCGAATTCAAAAAACAGTAACGAAAAAAACCTTGTTTACTTTTAATTCATTTTTAAAGTGTAGACATACATTTGAGAAACTATATTTCAGAACCACTTAGCATATAAGATATCTACAGTTCTTAATGCACAGCGAAAGGAATCTTGAATAAAATTGAAGAATATTTATGTGTATAAAAAATTTAGCTCATGTATGACGAAAATTAAACTTTGCTCAAAAAAAAAAATTAACTTTTTTTATCATTTAAATATCGTTGTCGTATACATCTTTCTCGCTATACCGGTGAGTCATGTGCCCAAGTCGTTTAAATCCATTTTTCCGAAATGCGATTCTTTTCTTAATGCGGCTATCGTAGAACTATTCCAAAGACTATTTCTGCTTTTTCTGTTCCCATCAAAATGCCGCAAGCGTGCCAATGTGAAAATCGGTGGCACTGGGGTGTGAATCACGTAACTTTTTATCGGCAGTTAAGGGGGTTAAACATTTCTACTAATTTTAAATTAAAGACGAATATGTTTCTTAATAAAAGTAATGCATGGATTTGATAACGGAACAAAAGAATGTTTTGCTCTGTTTTTGTTATCTTGTCAAAGTACTACTTCGTCTTTCATACAAATTTAATTTGATTAACTATATCATAATATTTAAGCTGTCATATTATTAATCCGATCGTTTTTATTTTTGTATTAGAAGTATACGGTAATTCTCTTCATCCCACCCTCACTTTCATAAAAATGCAAATATTTTTTTAATGTATTAATACTTAAATCTTACTTAAACTTCAATGTTCATAAAAATTATAAATTAATTTGAAGAGTTGTATACATTTGGTTCTTTTATTAACTAGTCAGAGTAATTGCTGTGCAATTTCATCTGAAGATTCACCTCTGTCTAATAGATAAAATGGAGTTGAAG